>VUJU01001501.1:0-19177 GCA_009835225.1 Aphis craccivora | reverse complement strand
CTACTACTACTACTACTACTACTACTACTACTACTACTACTACTACTACTACTACTACTACTACTACTACTACTACTACTACTACTACTACTACTACTACTACTACTCCTCCTTCACATCCGACTTCCACGATACTCTCGCTGTACGCATATTAGTACGTTACGGCGTGCACGGAGCGCTAGCGTCTCTGGCCGCCGCGCAGTATCGATCGCATTCGACGTGTACACGCAGAGGGTCTCTGGATTTCAGTCGACATTGACCTCCCATCGCCCCGCCGAAAAAGGTGAGTGTGGGCGCGTGCGCGAGTGAGTGACAGGGTGAGCCGGTGCGGGTGCAGGTAGTACGCGTGCGCGACCTGCACCGGACAGTCCCTGCACCCCCCGAGCTTTTCCGGCTAGTCGCCGACGCACTAGTCTCCCCCGCCGCCACGTGCAAAGATTTTCCTCCGCGCCTCCAGATCACGATTACATCCGTCCCGTCGATATAATAAAATTATAATAATATATATTACGTATAAGCAATTTGATTTTTTTTTTTTATTATTATTATTATTATTATTTATTTATTTATTCTGCACGACCGTCAAGTTTGTTTTCAAGCCGATCTCACATCTGCGGCGTACAATAATAAAATATATAAATATTATAATACGATAATATGTATACGCGCAATGTATAATATATATTTTCACGAGAATAATAATACAATCACGAAACCCAAATCTGCGCACCGAGCTTACCGTGGTATAAAAATATAAAATGCACAATGTATAAGCTACATATAATATAATATATACAAAACAATTCAGTTAAGTGTTAATTTGCACATTTGGTAGGTGAGTATATTGACTCCAACTGAAGCGGCGGTACGTGTATTTTATTCGACCGTAATATTATACCTTATACATACTTTTACGTAAAACAATAATAATATTATATAGATATGAGGTAGTGTTACAAAATGTCCATGTTTCAACCTTCACTCTTGATTGAAAATATGACACAAATGGTATCTTAGATAAATCATTTTCAGAAAATTGTAAAAAATCTTCTTTAAAAACAATGATTGACAAACTCTCTTCATGAAATATTTTTTGATTGTTGTATACATTATATTATTAAAATAAATACGAAAAACAGCAATTTTTTACAGAATATTAATTTATGAGTTTTATAATACGAGTATATAAACGTGGTATAATACGTTTTGTATTTATACAATATTTTTGTAAGACGATAGCAAATTTTAATTTCGCAGAATTATTGAAATTTATAAAACTTGCGATTTGTACTATGTTTTAATGTTTAACTGTATATAAAGAAATTGCATATATTATATAAATATGTAGGTGCCCCATACAAAAATAAAATTAAAAAAGTCGTTAAATGTATCACGGTCCACTTTACTGTAAAGTGTAAATAATTATAAGTCAAGTGAGTCGCTTTAATAGATGTCGTGTTTAATTTTAATTCAACAATACAATATTATTATTATGCACGTCAAACATTTCTGAGCGGAACTAGTCTGTCATATCAATAATTATATTTCATGATATTATGATTTTGATATTACTATTATAGTAATTTATTTTACTATTAGTATTGCAGTAGGTTGATCTAATTTTTGCAGGAAACATTACTATTTTATCAGTATTTAAATATTACAATAAAACTTTACATTTTTACATACCATATTATATTATATTATTGATAATATATTTTCTTTTTAAGTCAATTCTTTTTCTTTACGTTTCAAGTCATTTTTTGCAGTTATAAAAAGCTTTATATTTAATAAGTTGCCAATTTCATTGCGTTATCATTAATCTCGTCCAAATGTTCTTTGCTAAATATTCCTCCAAAGTAAGAGCATTTATACATATAATGTTCATCATCTTGAAATTCCTTTCAACTCCACACCTGTCATCCTCCAAAAATCACCATTTGAACAAATTTTTTCTTATTCGTCCTCATTCCGCTTTAATTCGCTTAATTATTTGAATCAATAATATCACTTCAACACAAAATAATATGTAAAGGTTCAAGGTATAAATAAGTTATATCTTAAAAATCATTTAAATATTTTGAATTTTTGAAAATAATTTAACAATATTATAAAATATATGTGACTTTATCGAAATTTGAAATTAAAATGCTTATATAAAAGTTCTATATATATATTGTATTTTAATATTATTTAAATTTCTAAGATAAAACATAAAAGAAAGCCTGTATTAAATGTTCAAAATTTTAGACCTAACAAAATTCTTTTATCAATAATGATTTTTTTTTAAGTCAAAAATGTCTTATATCTAAACTAGCTTAAAAATAAGTCAAACTATTTAACACATAATTATTTCATGAAAATTCCAAGTAGGTATCTACAGTAATTTATTTTCCAGTTATATCAAAAACACCAAATTAAATTTTTTTAAATATTGTTTTTGCGTGAAAATTTTCAATTTTTTAGATTCTAAACGAAGCGATAAATGTAATAATTTTACAGTGGTGTATTTTTGTTTTTTTTTTTTTATGGATGTATAGATGATATAACACTATAAATTATCGATAATATGCTTAGGTTATCAAAAACGGTGATGGTTTTAAATGTCTAATTAAATCTATTTTTTTCTTAAGAAAACTTATAATTTCTCAGTACTTATTTTTATACTTCGTAAAACAAACAAAAAATTAAGAAAAGAAAAAAGCAGCTAAGTGGGTACCGTTCTGCTGTACATTAGGTACCGTGTGGATCACTTTTATATATTATAGGAGTGTGAAATTTGAATCCAATGATAGTTACCATTGTATACGAAAAACGATTCTCAACGAAGATGATTTGTCAGCCTAGGATATAATTTCCAGTGGTTGGTAAAAATGGTGGTTTATGTTTTAATGGCATGAATACACCAAAATTTAAATTCTTTTACAATTATTGTAAGCTTAACTTATGAAATACCTTGTATTTAATTTTCAACTCTTAACTAGTTATACAAAAAAATTTATGTATTATACCTACAAAATAATTTGCAAATATTCAGGAATTTGACAAATTCTTGTCAATATTTGAACTTCAAATGCTAATAAAAAAAAATTGTTCCTATGTATTCTTATAGTTTTTTAATCACTACCTGTAAAAATAACTTATGAGGAACTTTACATTAAATTATCAAGTATTTTGATAGGGCCAAAAAAATTTAATCGACACTTCAAAAAAAACTTTTCAGAAAAATTTAAAATTTCAGTTGTCTATAAATAGCTCAAAAAAAGTCAAAATATTTTGAAAATTAAATAACGTTTAGTATCTACGACTTATACTTTTTGAATAATAACAAATATTTAAAATCATTTGAGGATAAATCGTTATCGTTACGCTATTTCCTAAAAATTTAAAATATAAACCCACTTAACATTTTTCCTATAATGATGCTACGAGTTTTCTTTATAGCTACTTGAAGGAAAACTTATGGAAAACTTAGTGTTGTATTTTTAATTCTTAGTTACAAACACAAAAAATTTTATGATTTTTCAACTTCAAAATTACTTGCAAATTTTCGCGTTTTCAACAGGTTTCGTAAAAATTTGAACTATAAACGCTTATAAAAAAAAATTGTGACTATTTTTATTTATTTTTTAGCTACAATAAGAACAACTCATAAGGAACCTCGTATGAAATTTTCAAGTTTTTTTGGTCATCCAAAATGTTTTTAAAAATTCCCGTTTTTCCTCCTTTTTTTGTTTTTCTCGATTTTTTTGAAAACTATTGGAAAATGTTTACTTTTGACCTCTATAATGCATCAAGGATATTCACTTTTACATCGTAAATCACCCCCAAAGTTTGAAATTGGAGCATTATTTCGACTAGTTATGCTGTACACAGACACACAAAAAAAAACACACTTCATTGTAAAATCAATACATTCATCACTTCGTTCAGAATCAAAATCTAAAAAGAATTTTTATCCAAATACGATTTTTGACAAAATCAATATTGTTTTTTTGATGTAACTCTTAAACAAATCACCATATATACTTGAAATTTTCACTAAATATTTATTTTATTGTTTTTCATGCATAATAAAATTTTCATATTTTCAACTATTTTTTGAGCTATTTATATGCATGAGAAATATTCAATCTTTCGATTTTTTTTTTTTTTTTTTTATAAAGGTCAATTTATGATTATTTATTGTGTAAAAATGATTAAAAACTAAATACAAGCCTCCTCATAAACTTTTAATTTTAGTTAGAATTTCGATAAAATTAAAAAAAAATCCCCAAATAAGTAAATTATTTTATTGTTAGAAATTGATGAAAAAAAAGTTGATACTTTTATGAATTTAACTTAACTCAATAACATTTTGATTGATTTTAAAATATTATTTATTTATAAATGTTTTACGTTATTTAAAGAAAGATGTTATTAAATTTTAAGTTATATAAGTTAATATAATGTGGTATAAACATAATATTATATTATTACAATAATTAAATATTAATAATATAATAAGTGCAATATTTAACATTAAAAAAATTATACTAACCTACTCTAGTACAATACTACAATTAAAAAAAATGACAAAATGACGAATAGCTGTATCAGAAAAAATATATAATTTGGTGATATAGGCTAATAGACCGTTTCAATTCAGAATCGTTTTTCATATACAATGATAGATACCTAATTGAATTCAAATTGAACATGTCTATTACAGTGACTCACTCGATACCCAATCTAAAACAGAGCGATAAACATCAGTCATTTGCGCCAAATCTACTTCTGCCTACTTGTTTAAATTTTATAGTTTGAGAACCAATTAGAGTTACTTAGGGACTACCACTAAAAGGAAGTTATCATTAAATCTCAAAAAATTGTTTAATTTTATTTTCAAATAAATATTTTGGAAAACGTTTTAACTTCAATTGAATTAAGTTTATTATAATTAAATTTGTTTACATTTATTATAAATATAAAACCAAATATTTCTGACAATAAAATTCTATAAATTATATATTTTTTCAAATAATTGTTAAATACCTTTCTTTAAATTGTTTTATTTTTGTATTCGTCTAATCGTCCATTACCTTTGTTATATTAATTAATCTTTATTACATTATATCTTTAAAATTTTTGCATACCTAAATCGCAACTGTTAATTTGAATGTAAGTATACGTTGTTTTGAATATTCAAAATTGAATTTTTTTAATGTATTAATATGTGGGTGTGATTTATAAAATAGTTCATTAAAATGAGTTTGAATAGATTCAAAATTATTTGTTTTTCTAAATATACTTGCACTGAAATTGAGCCATATTGTTGGTGGAAACAGTATTTTCAGTTTAATAATTAGCATATTTACAGTATTATAGACATAAAATTTTCGATAAATAATTCTGAAATTTCTTAAGTACCCAAAAATGTTTATCCAAATGTAAGCTTTAGGCACCCGTTTTCTTGATATTCTATACTAAGTCCTAACTCTTGAGTTTTACGAAACCACACCTGATTTAAATAGAAACAACAACAATATATTATTTTGAATACATTTAAAAACTTGTGTATAATTATTAGGGTTCTTATTTTTCAATATAAAAGAAAACAAAAAGTACGTAAAAGTTTTTTTTAAGTATAGAAGTTCTAAACTCCATTTCAATAATATAAGTAGAAATAGATTTGGTGGAAACTTAAGTCAGATTTTTGGTGGAAACGATGATTTCCTAGAGCGGTACCCACATATCTGTTTTACTTACCTCCCCTGCACCAATTATTTTGAAATTTACTATTCAATTTGCTACCAAAAACCACCATCATAATAGAATATTGAAAAATTTTTACTATCCCAAAAGGTAAATACTGAATACAGCAAAAAACACACATCGTTGTAAAATCAATACATCTTTTCACTGAACATCTAAAATACAAAGAATTGCAACTCCCCAATAATCAGAGATTAAGATAGGAAACTTTATTTTAATTAAGTTTAATAACAGTTTGAAAGATAATAAAACTAAATAATATAAAATATTATATATTATGAATAACTATAAGCTGATTTGTCTAAAATCAACATTTTTCATCTATAATTTCAGGGTATTTGAATTGATGAAATTATAAATATAAATTTATGTATTCTACATAATTTAACTGACATTGAAATTGAACTTTTCATGCCAAATAGCTTGTAGAAAATCGGTAGACTTAAATTTATATTTAACTTGAAACGTGTGTTATATATGTATGAGACACTGGTAATAAACTAAAAATAAGATACTCATTAAATTTTAATACACACGATGTACTAGAATCCAATACTATGTATACTAACAAAATGTCTATAATATGCATCTTTCTTTGTCGCACTCCAAATCCCAATTTTTCAAGTAGGGTTTTTTTTATAGCAAACATTTTACTATTCCTTTCCTGGCTTATACAAAAATAATATGGTCGCAAGCGTAGGTATAAAATATATAATACAAGTATGTACATACTTTATATAAGTCATGACTTATTTTCGCATTTAGAATTTTTATCTATATTTTTATTGATATTTTTTCGCAAACATGTTGTTTTAACATTGCGTAGTCATCTCTACATTCTTACGATACATACTATTTTATGAGAACTTACCATAACCACTTTGATATCAAATTGCTATATTCCGTCTTCACTAATTTTGCTATAAACATAAGTATTTTGTATGTATCATATTTTAGAACCAGTATTATACTACTAAATTTAAATATCATTATTAAAAAACAGTTTCTCGTAGCTATTATAATAATATATAAAGCAAAATATTAAATTGATGCAATATTTCATTTAGTAAAATATGTAACACAAATAGTTAGAAGAATATATAACAATAATAATATTAGTTTTAAATATTAAAGTAAGTATACGAAAAAGTAATGTTTTCTTTAAAGACTGTTTTTCATAAAACATTTAAATTAGTTATAAAGTCAAGTATATTTTTCATGAAGTTTTTGTGTATTTTATAATTTTTATATTTTTCTTAGTTTTAAAATAATATATTATTTAGTATAATAACAATAAACCTTAATTTGATGTATTTATTTTTATAATTTACGTAATAAAAGCATTTATTTTTACCTAACCCAATTCCGTAACCTATAATATTCAATTATAAGCAAGTAATTTATTAATAGTATTAAGTGATAGAATAATAAGAAATTAATTAATTTGTTCATTAACTTTAAAAACTTGGTCACATAGACTACATATAGAAACTTTTCTTTGAACATTAATATTCCATTAATAAACTTTATAAAATTTATCGATTTTCTGAGTTGTTCTACAGAAGTTTTTGCTTCCATTTTGTTCTTATACTTTTATACTTGATAGATTTAAAAATAATTATAATTTATAATTTATCACCTATACTCATAAAATGAACAATGTTAATAATTTAAAATATGTAATTTTTTAAAGTCAGACTACTATTTTACTTATAGTTAAAACCACGATTTTCTTGTATATAGCCATATAGGTACCACTATCAAATGACATGCATCATATTATTTAAGATTTTAAGATTCTATAGTAATTTAAAAATTAATCATAAATGTATATCATTATGCATAAATACAAAATTATTACGCCAATAAAATACAATTACATAAAATGTAAAATTGCTTTTTATTAATGATTTAAAATGATTCATAATTAAGTCGATTCAGAGTAACTTATAGTTTATAAGTATTTATAAATATATACCTATGTACTTGGTCGATCAATCTTCATGTTTTTATAAGATTTTTGCATATATACGTATATAACTCGTACAAATAACTTTATTTTTAAAACGATTTACGCGTATTAAATTTAAAATATATTTATAAAGTGTCACTTTATAATAATACATAGGTATATATTATATATTGTTCACACTAGGTGCTACGTCGTATATAGGAGAGTTTTTCTTAAAATTGTTATTAAACGTTTTATGATATACCTACGTAAGTTGTACTTTAGTACCCATAAATCCTAACCCTAACTAAGTTCCAGCGAAAACGACCATTAATAATAATCACAAAAGAAAAACAAATAACAAATAAATGTCACGCGGTTGTTATATTAGGGAGGGTAGAGACTCGAGTATTTCAAAAACAAAAAAAAAAAACTGTACGATAATTACACAAATGTGTGACATAAACTAGGTAATGAAAAACAGAAAAAAAGAAATCCATTGAATTATTATAGCTGTTATTTTATTGTACATCATACCTATTATTATATTTAAGTCCGGTGTTGCCACCAACATAATCCCTCATCCTTCATCGGCATGGAGATTGTGGCGAACCACCCGGTGTGTCGCAAAACAATATAAAATAAGGATGATATCCACGACGCCACTATACAGCGCCGCCGCCAATGCTGCATCTACCGCCACCTCAGCCATAGCCATAGCACCACAGCGTTCACCATCCAACAACGCCACTGCTCATCCACCGCCACCGCGTAAGAGATAAAATTTTATTACGGGTTTCGTAATGGCATCTGTTGCCCCCGGGCGGTTACAGTGCAATATTTCACTGATTCCGTTCATTATACGGGCTACTATATACGGACGTTACATGCGCGGTACACAAATAAATGCCCTTTTAGAAAACCACCGGGGATCAAATTCAAGATAAAATTAATGGCATACTACGCTACGATGGCCATAAGCCTGCTGTATCTAGCTTTAGATTTTCTACTACCCCCCCCCCATCCCTATATACACCTCCGACCTTATTTATATATCATACGTCCATATACCACGTCTCTCCCATATGCATATGCACCGTGGCCACCCCTCTCGTCCTCGTAAAGTATAATAATATGTATTATTAATGTATACATGCATTGTACACAATATATCATTTCATGTATAATCGTTATTGTCATTATAATAGTCGCATTACACTCAATATATACTAATTTATTGCAATATTTGCCATCTTCGGTTTGTCCAATAATGTTTATTATATAATAATAATAATAATTAAAATAAATAATGATTTATTACGTATAATATTTAGGTATGATAAATAAATAAAATAAAATTATATTGTGGTTTTATATACCTACTACTACAATATTATATATCAATGTATAACATTAAGACTTATTTAAAAACAAACAAAATAGACTTTAATCTAATATGTTCTTTGCATTTGGAATATTCATACATATATCACTACATATTACATAGTATATAATATGTAATATTGGGGGTAGTGAAAAATCGTGTTAACACTTGCTCGTTTTATTAGTGCACTTAGAAATACGACGGTCGAGGGTAAATATATAAGTGTTCACGGCCAGGGATTTTAGGGGTTAAAAACCCATTTTGAAAATACTTTCAAATAAATTATAATATTAATTGTCAACTATGAAGAAAGATAACACCTAATAAATATGAGTATAATACCAAAATTCACTGTAGTAAATTATTCACTCCTTATAAAAATACATAATCACTTTTGTTCTATATTAATTCAATTCAAAAATGATGAAAAATGTGTGTTATAATTATAAATTTTACTTGTACATAGATAATACAATTTTATCATTATTATATTTTTGTTTCGTAGTAAATGTATCAAACCAAATAAAAATTAACTATAATATATTAATTTAATATAATTTTGGATGTATATTGAAACAATATAATAAATACCTAACCACCTAGGTAAATACTTATCTAATTAATTGTAAAATATATTATTACACTATCTATAATACATAATAAAATAGTGAATTTAAGAAATGTTATAGTTTTGTATTTTATATAAATACACAAAAAATAAATAAATACAGAATAAAAATTTTTAAATCTTAGATATTATACGAAGTTATTTTTCTAGATATCTGTCTTACTTTAATCTTATTTCAAAATTGAAAAATGATTCTGAATTGAGATTTCAGTACACTAAAAGCATGATCATCATTTCAGTGACTTAACTAATGGTGTTGAAGGGTTTGAAGGAGGTCAGGTAGTCAGTAGATCTGGACTTCTCCTTTAATCCATATTTTAGACTTCAATATTCATGACAAGTAATATATTTTATTCGGTATTAATGGAAATTGTAATAATATTCATCAATATACTATACGAACATAACAACCTAACAAATTTAATAAAATATATATAATATTTATGTATTTATACAACCCATTAATCAAATATTTTGGTTGAACTACTGAGTAAATTTCACAAATTTAAAGGATAAAATAAAAAAATATATCATATCATCCGTCTAATATATAATAATATAGCCAACACATTATGTTTTTTATGTGTATTGTACACTGTACAGTGAAAATTTGGAGCTCAAAGATTATATCTTTTGCATTGAAACATATTGTATACGCTATATCCAAAGCTGAAAGCGGGTCAGATTCTGATCAATCAAAGGTAAAATAGTACATGCTATACTGAAAATAGTTGTATAAAAATAAACTTATATTTAAAATGCATGTTAGAATTATTAAGTTCATATTAAAAACATTTTTTCCGTATAAAATATAATATCGTACATTTCCCTCGAATCAGAATATTATTAATATATACATTAATTCTGAAAGTAATTTTCATGGCTTAAATAAAATGTTTAAAATTTAATATTTTCTATATAATTATTTTAACTATTACTAAAATATAAAAATAAAAACCAATAATTAAAAATGAACATAAAAAGTTGTACAGAATAAATGTAACACCAATTATGTTAAACAAAAGATTCAATCTTTAGTCAAGCTGTTTCCAGCCAAAATACACCACAATTTTCATGTTAGAATTATATACTAATCAGTATTTACTTATTAAAACCTTTTATTCTGAACTTCAATAATGATAATTATTATCATCAGTTAAATTTATTTAAAATATTTAAAACTAAAAGTTAAATCCATTTTATCAATTAAAATTAATTTTCATTCAACATGGATGTTTATAATACATGTACAAAATTATGTACCTATGTATAAATCATTTTTATACATCATGATTTAAATTATCCAATTTTAAATTAAACATAAAACGTATTTTGGTATCTTTATTAGACATTCAGAAGGATCACATGATTAAATTTAATTAAATTTTTGTTAAATTTCGATCCACATTAGGTTAAATTTAATTTATTTAATAAAACTATATTCTCATAAAAATCTTCCTTTTTTTCTTTTTATTATTTTGAATATTTTACTCGTGACCAATAATTATATAAGTTATTTAACTTTCTCAAAAAACGATAACCTAATTTAAGTAAATTATTTTTGTATTTTTCAAAGATGTTTGTTCTATAGGTATATTATAATGGATCATTTTAATACAGTTTTACATCATCATCAAATAAATAGGTACAACAATTAAATATATAATATAGTATTTGTATTATATTAAAATATCCTATTATAATTGTACGTATTAGTAGACATAAAAATCTACAAATTTCATCATAAAATACCAAAATATTTTTTTTATCGCATTATTGTTTGCATTACTTAGTCAAAACTTTTGCATAAAAATATTATTCAAAAACTTGTGAAAATATGATGGTTTATGGTAGGTTAGACAATATAAATGTGGTATAGAAAATTAACTTCAAATTGTGTACTCAATTTACTATATCAATAACTAAAGTTATCGATTATTGTTTGTTTTCATTCAAAATTAATTTTATATTGCATAATATTTTCAATAATTGTTTTAAAAATTTATAAAATATAAATTTTTAGATTATAATAACTTAAAAATAAAAATAAAAAGTTCACCTTAGTAAAATAAAATCTAATGAATAGTGACTATTATCTTTCTTTTTAAAATTGTGAATTCAATTTGTTGGACATTGTTGGAGCAATCCCAAATATTTTTGAACTTTATTTTTTCTACAAACAGATTTACGCTGCTACCTTTACTTCACTGCACCATTATTTTCAAGATATTAGTGAAAGTTTTAAAAATATTATTTGCTAAACGTTGATACCATTTTTAAGCCCGTACCTCAAATACAGGTCTAATCATATGAAATTTTCCCCGCTCCCATGTTATTTATTTTTTATTTTAAACTAGGAGTTCGTTTTTAAATCCTGGAAACCAATTTACAAAATATCAAGGCCCTACAGTAAAATAATAATAATAATAGGTAACGTTTGAAGTATATAATTGGTACTCGATAATAGTAACTTTTTAGTTACCGTTGCGCGTCGTAAACAATGGCAAATTAGATTTATTAATATAATGTTCCAAAGTTATGATATCGCGGTATTCCATTTTTAGTTGATAATTTAACTTATAATCATTTAACCATGCAATAAAAATTACTTGATATAGTTCATTATAATAATCAGCGACCATGATCAGTAAATGTATCTACTAACTGTGGCTATCTACTTCATAATTAAATTATATGTATACACGAGGTCTATTAATATATATTATTATACATTTTAAAATAAAGTATATGTTGTATTATATATATATATACAACACGTCTTATAAAATAATAAAATATATATAATTTTGTATTAATTTATATATAATTAAGTATATTGTCTTTAATTTAATATGTTATAGATTATTATTATTATCATCATGTTTTATAGTTTTAAAATCTTATTTTTTTTTTAATAAAATCTGAAGGAAACATTAATTAAAAAAAAACAAACAAACACAAATGAAAACATGCTGCAATTACTTACAGTATTGTAACTTGTAACCAAATAAATCGCACAGAAAATATTATTTATTTCTACTAGAAAATAAATATAAATTAAATATTTTTAAAAATATATAATACAAGCATACGTAACGCACTATATATAAATACTATATACATTTGTATATAGTATTTACTCATATATAATATAATAATGAATGTTGTTTTACATACAACGAGTTATTAAATTGAATTTTCTCCCGTTTGAGATTCAATTTGATTTCTTTAATAAAAGACTTACCAACGCTAATAATATAATTTAGCTCAATATTCCATATATTTTAAAATATCGTTCAGCCATTTACGAAAGATGAAAAATATATTTAATTTTATAAAAAATATTTTTAAGATATTTATCTGTATTAAAAATCTAAAACTGTTTCCAATCTTGGATAATAAAAATAAACGAAACCAAATCCATCCACATAGTTATTAGTACATTACTACTAAAAAAAAAGTTATTTTTCTTTAAAATTATGAATGTAATGTTATATATTAAAGTATTCAGTGATTATTTATCAAATTAAAACCATTACTTATATAGTTATATATCAATTAAAATTAATTATGCGAAATACTTAGTGAACTGCCCGACTGCATTATTACTTTGATATAATTTTTATTTGTACAGCCAAAGATTAAAGATGTTTAAAGTGAATTTGCTTCTATATAATTTAGAGCTAAGAATATTTAACTTTCCTTTAGTTTATATAAAGTTCAAAAGCTCAAGACTCAGTACTGGAATCAGATAAGTGAATTGTTTATTTATACTCACTTATTTAGTATTTTTAATCCTGTTGCGAAGAGTTTGGAGCTTAAATATGGTTTTACACTTTTAGAGTTTTTGGAATATTATATAAGTCTTTAGCATTACTAATTAAGATAATATTTAATATGAAATGGGTCGCTGTCTGATAAATATTCTTTACAATATAAAAATAAAATTATTATTATAATATTATGTTAAAATTAAAATGCTCGATTTAAAAAAACCCCACCAAAACGAATAATATAATAAATACTCAACAAAAAAAAACTTGACTTATAAGTTCAAATATTTCCAAGAAAATTATATTACATTATTTACCATATATCTGTTTATAGACAAAGAAACTGAATAATAATTTGCTTAATACAAAATATAACAATAATAAGTTATTTATATTTCTTGACACAACCAATTTCAATATCAAATTAAAATTAAAATCAAAAAAAATATTCTAATATAAAGTAAAACCACAGTTATTTTATATAACTTTTATAACAATAGATGATTAAAATTAGAAAGTATTATATTATATATGGTTTAACAATTCGATTAATTAAAAACAAAATTACATACCTAGTCAATTATTAATATTTATGTATGAAAGTGAATTCTCAACTAGAAAAAAAAGTATATCTTAAATTTTAAGAAAGGGAAATGAATCGAAGAACTAAATCGGGAAACTAATTGAAGTGGTAACTAACATTTTTTAGTAAAATGTATTTTAATTTAATATTATTTTATGCTCGTCAAAAATTCAAATTTTCTTACAAAAAAATTGATATTGAAACATAATTTTGAGTTTAAAATAGATATAAATACTTCATTTCTGTATAAAGTTTACTACATAGTAAATAATTGTTGTTATATTCTCAATTTTTTGAATAATTTAATTATTAAAACTGTACTCGTATTACCTGATATTTATTAGCTGGCTGTATAGGCAACTTCGATGCATCAGTGTGTAGGTGGTTTTTAACAGTATCCCCTATGGTAATCGTTGTATAAAATATCTTTTAGGTTTTAGATTCTGTGCTAAGCAAGTTTAATCATCGTTATACAGATATGTACATATTTTTTAACAAGTTATTCGAAACAATTCTAGAAATTTTCATGTAGTATTTACCGTTTTTCTTATGGCAGTTTTGATACTTCTTTGTTTATTTTTTTTTAAGACGATACCTTCATACCCCGTTTTAACAGATCATAAGTAAAATAAACGCGTAATGATGTGACTACACTATTTATTATTGTGTGGATTGTATAGTATATTATTATTAAGAGTGTATAATATTATATTGAATAACCAACATGTTATTATCTGTAAATAATACATAAATAATCGAAGCACATTCAACGGCATCGAGTTTCTAAAAGGATATAACAACAATTGAATAGAACTCTCGATGGATCAATTTCGACACGAACCGCTTGACATAATGGTTCTATAAATAATGACCACATAACACGAATAGGTACCTATATTATAGTATATACACAATACATATGACAAGTAAACGTCCACGTGTTTACCAAAAAATCGAAATTGACTATCCGTGCGTGTTTTCAATACGTATCTGAAATGTCTGGAAACACTCAAACACGTTTTATACCGCAATACTTGTGCACCTAATATTATATTAAAAAAATATTAATAAAATACAAAAATGTATGCACACTGTAAGGAAACTGTGATTTGCACGCATGTCAATAGTAAAATTAATTAACGGGTGGTCGGTTCTAAATTATGTGTAGTGTGTACACATCGACACGGGCGGAGAGGGAATTATAGTATTTATGCCCCCAAAGTAAACAGATGCATTTTTTAAATCACAGATTTCATAAAATACAATTTTAAGTAATAAATCTTTCAGCGCAGTATATAGGTATGATATGTGCAACTACATGCTGACGTACGAATAAACGTCGGTTTAGAGAAATATAAGACTATATATCCAAATTTAAGATTACAACATAGTATAATATAAGACAAATCACAAGGTAACATATACCGTGTAGGTATAGGGTATTATTATTATGATTAAAATAGCTCGATAATACGAATATTTTCGGATACCGTTATCATAATATAACTATCGGGGACTTACTCATTATGCGGTATGTCCTCCGCCTGGGCTCGGACGCCGGGCACCGGCGACACGACCACGGCGACCAACAACACGAGGACGTGCGCGGCGGCGACGACGGGACAACAACAACACGCGCCACCGGCGAAAAACATGGCGATTTGACCGCGGAACGCACGCTGACTCGAACGCACAACGGCGGTGACGGCGACGACCGCGTGTGTAAAACTCGCGCAAAACGATCAAACGGCAAGCACAAAACGAAACGGACGCGTTTCCGGTGCGTGGACGCAGCTGCAAACGGAAAAAAAAAAATCAAATCGGCTGACCGCGGTAACGGTTAATCGCGGGCGAAACGGCGACGGTCGCAGTGACACTCGTCGGCGCGCAACCAGGCGGCGGTGGCAACGTCGTCGTCCATTGCGGCGGCGGCGGCGGATGTGTGTGCGGCGCCCGTGCGGTGTGTATACGCGATGCACGTCCGCGACGTCTACGCTCAAGTATATGAGTAGTAAAAGTATTATTATACGCGAAATCCGGCGGCGTGCCGCGACGGCGACGGCGTCGCAATCGGGAAGCGGAGGCGGCACCGCCGTTGGGGGGGGTCGGGGGCGGAAGCGCCGGCGGCGGAGGAGGCGTGGGCGGCGCGTGCGCCCTCCCTCGTCACTGCCGCCGGCTGAAAATTTCCTTTTATTATATTGATTCTGCAGACAGATGGGCGCACCCCCTCCCCCCGAGCGCCAAACACACGCCACACACACACACACACACACGCCCAAACACGTATATAATATAAGCGCGTGTGTAAATTGTAAGTATGATGCGCTTGTGTGTGTGTGTGTGTGTGTGTACACCGATCACCCAAAACCAAACCCTTCCCGCGGAGTTAACATGCCCGCACACTCGCCGCCCCGGGACAAGCCGCGTACGCGACTGAACGGAGGCGACGCGACAAATTGAACTCTGCGTGTACGACAAAATTCCTGTATAGTACCTATACTATGCGTATATACTATACACGGCCAAGCGGGCGGTTGACAGCCATTGAGAGCGGAGTCGTAGACACGACCACCGACTTCAGACAGTCGGAGTATATACTATATTGTGTACATTGGACAAAATCATAACGATACGGAAAATACACAAATGAAGAATGCGAAAAAATAAAAAATAAAACAGAAACATGATTAAAACTCAACAACCACGTTTAACTCGGCCGTTAAAAAAACTTTCTTTATTTTTTAATCGCGTCCCTTTTGTTAAAATCTTTCATTAACGTGTATATTCGACACAAACCGCAACCACCAGCGTCTAAAAAATATATTATAACGGGTTCGCGTAGCGGTGACAGCTAGCCAAAGCGGGCTACGTCTGAACGAAGGGAGAACACGCGTGTGATGATCACTTGAACGGACCAGCAGAACGCGTTTCAGCCAGACGTCCTCCCGCCCGACAGAAAAGTACGATTTTTCGGTCGGCTGTTCTCCTCGCGTAGTATTCTGAATAATGAATTTCTTTTCGACACACACACACATATATTTATATATATATATGTGTATACTGTCGGAGATATAATGGTAGATCAACGTAGAGGGAGAGAGAAAAAGAGAATAAGACAAATGAATTAGCAGGAATACGATGACAGGCCGTATTATAAAGTATTTATGCTCATAATGCCCTTGTGCCGAAACTCATGTTCTTCAGTTAAAAACCGTAAATTGCAAAATGTTTTTCGACAGTTGAATTTTAAAAAAACAACCCAATACTCAATAAATAACTATGGGCATATATATAGACACTATATAGACACTGTAGACTTGTAGACATTTACATAGATATATCTTATATTATAAAATTAAAATCTAAAATTGTATTATTATTTTATTAACTGTTTAAAAATAATATAAACAAATCCTTAACATTTTTGCTTTTATTTAAATATCTGTTTTAGTTACAAATATAAATTAATTTGTGCAAGGTACCTATGAATTTATGACCTACTATTTATTGGACAATACTAATTTATTACTTCGTGTATTTTATTCATTATATAGGTACTATAACATCTCAAGAGATACAATAAACCAGAAAAATACTTATAAGAGAAAGTATATTACATTTTCATACCAGCCATAACAGTTGAAGATTTTATCAATTTTTTACTACCAAATACTTTTAGTTTGTAAATGTTTGTGATTTTGTAAAAATTTTAATTTCAAATTCATGTCACGCTAAAAATTGAAATTATATACTTTTATAATTTTTATACAGATATAAAATCAAGTTATTTGGAATCTAGACATCTAGTATAGTAAATCTTCAAGAATCTAGAAATAGCAAATAACTGATTATCGAGATTTTTGGAAAATCATGATTTATAAAAATAAACCGAAATTTTCAATTATTTAAAAAAGCTCAAAATAGTCAAAATATTTTTAAAATTTTACCATACATAAAGAATGATTATATAATTACTTAGTAAAAATTTCAAGTTTCTACAGTTATTTATTTATTTATTTATTTATTTTTTGAATTGTCACAAAATAAAGAAATCAATTTTGTCAAAAACTAGTTTAGCCGTTGAAACGTAAAATTTCTTGTTTTTCCTTAATTTAGTTTTTTTTCTGATTAAAAACATAATGAAAACTTTTTACTTTTGAGCACCCAAAGGTTAACTAACTAGATCTACTCGTAATTTACTCTCAAAAACCACCTACAAGATTGAAAATCAAATCATTTTTACTGTCTGAAAAGGTGATTATGGGCAGAAAAAACACACATCATTGTAAAATAAATGAATTCATCGGTCCGCTCAAAAATCAAAATCTAAAAAATTTCTCAATTTTACAGTTATCATAATATTATAATAATTAAAAGTTAGAACTTTAAAAATTGTGATCGTTGCTTCTATTGTATACTTGTGCGAAATCACAAAATCAGTCATTTCAAACATATTATAAATTATAATAGATAGGTAGATGAATCTAGATCCTAGGATGTGTTGTAATTAATTTTTTTTAATGATAGTAATATTATAATAATATATTATATTATCTTAATCAAAACGTTATGTATATTTCAGGAAGCCATCATTCTGTCAATTTTCCTCTAAGAAAATCTATTTTTAAAACAACGCCTCATCATAATATTACCTATTCATAAGCCTTAGTGTCTTACCCAGTGTTGTTAAGGAACGCGTTCCTAAAGGAACGATTCCTGGAATTGATTCCTTTTCAGAGGAACGAATGAATGAACTAATTCCATTATTTTTTAAAGGAATAGGAATGTGAATTAATTCCTTATTTTTAGGAATAGGAACGTATAATTATTATATTAATTGCGATTTTAAAATAAAATAAGGTATATACCTGATATTGAAATTGAACTGTGTTATTAATTATTTATTATAATAAACTATAAAGTATATTGAAATTTGCATTAATTTTTATATTTGTAATGACAAAAATGAATGTGCTGAAGTGTTCTGACTTTCTAAGCATGGGCGCCCATTGGGAGGGGCAAGATAGGGCACTTGCCCCCCCCTAGACAAAAAATATTTAAAACTTGTATCTCAATAAATATTACTATAATATTATAATTATCT
>VUJU01001500.1:0-55659 GCA_009835225.1 Aphis craccivora | reverse complement strand
TTATACGATGTATTTACTATTATATGAATGGCAGGGCGATAACAAACCTGAGTGGCGGGGCTATAAAGTTTTCACTCACCGTGGCGGGGCTATAACAAACCAGTACCTATTTTAATTATAAAAATTAACATATATAAATATAAATTATATTACATTAGAACATTTTCTATTTTTTCTATTTTTATTTATTTTTTTTAATTTACAATATTTCAATAATTATATTGTACCTTTAGGTATAATTTTTAGAAGCAATTAACATTTGATTTAGATTTTAATTGAATTTAAAATTAAAATTTTTTAAATAACTTATCCATTTTATTTTACGCAGGTTTTAGATTTTATTTAGAAATCTATTTTAGTTTTAAGTAGTTTTAATTTAAAGTAATTATAAAAGATAAAAACGTATTTCTCATAATTAATTTCAACTAAAAATAAGTTGTAGATGCTACTAGTTTGTTTAATTATATAAATTATAACATAAAAATGGAAAAGGAGACTTTGATACAATAATATTATTTCTAGTTGGCAGAAGATGTATGCGCTGGTTGCTTGGTGAATCCTCCAGATGTTAAACTCACCAAATGTTGTGAAGATAGCAATGATGTACCAAATTGTACTTCGTGTCAATGTAGACCTATGTGGTGTGTTGATTGCATGGCTAAATGGTAAGAATAATGCTTTAATGTTAATACTGTAAAATATAGAATTTGTATTATATTTTAGGTATGAATCAAGGCAACCTCAAAACGACACAACCATATGGTTATCATCAAAATGCACCTGTCCACTTTGTCGTCAATTGTTTTGCATCCTTGATGTCTGTCCATTAGAAAATTCTGATTTAGCCAAAACTAATTAAGTATTGGTTGCTTTGAAAACACTACTACTGTGATAATGCTTGTAGTTTAAATAATAACTTTCAAATTTTAATGTTTTGTAATCTTAAATATTTAATTTATTATGTTAAGATTTAATAATTTAAGACTATGTAAACATTTTTTTATATATACTTGTTACAAACTACTAAACAACATTTTATTATTAATATGTGTATTTTTTTTTTTTTGTACATATAAACCAATAAACAATGTTATACTAAAAATAAAATGTACCTATGCAATTCTTTAAAATTCAATATTTATCAATAAATCACTACCATCTTATTACCACTATCAAAATATCTATACAAAGAATGTACAAATAGAAACATACACTTTGTCTAACTTAAAATTAATTTAATCTTTTAAATAGGTATTAAATAAAAATTGTATATTAAAACTTAAAGGAAACACAGATTACATTAAAGTACCTATGTCAAATTTCTCAATCTCAGAAAATGTAAATAATTTAAAGAACCAATAGTAACCCGAAAACATACAAATTCATCTCAACAAAATCCAATAGTGAAAATTTTCATCAATCCATCAAAAAGCACCACAGTTCGTTTTACATGATATAAATCCAACAAACCATACCAATTTAATGCTCCTAGAACCTAAATGAACAAATAATTCTAAAAATTTGAGAACTATTGTCTATCATCGTTATTGGTTATTGACATTGATAACTATTGATAAAAATGTCTATCCTAATAGGATTGTTAATTTAGGAGTTATACTCTGTATAATGTTTCAGTTATAACTTATTAAAAACCTATTAATTCAGGACAGTAAATAATAAATTTAATTCTCTCTGAATTAAATAATTTTTATTTTCACTATAATAATTAGTGTAATCAGACATCCATGCAATTATAATATTTGTTTATAGAAATGTATTACCTATTGAATAAATGAGAACTGTTACATCAATCAAATTCCAATAAGGAGTTTTCTCCATCAATATTCACTAGGTACTGATGTCTTCATTGATTATGTTGTAGAATACTTTACGTCTCTCTAAACCCTTTCTGGCTTGGGAAGTATATTTTCTTATTCTTATATAGACTTTAAGCACAATATCAAAAACACTCTTATTAATTTACTGTGAGATGTCAAACAATAATCAAGTCTTAGGGAAGTACTAGCCATTAACAAAAAAAAAAAAAAAAAATTATATTACTTGTATATAAATAAATATATAATAGGTACTTATATATTACTTATATAATAATTACTATATTATAATGTAAAATCCATATTAGTGAAACATAATGAAATTAAGATTGATATGTGAGTACCTCCTATTTTTAAAAAGATAAATAAAATGTATATAAATTTTTATTTGATATTAAGATATATAGGTAATTATTGGCTAACAGTATTAATTCATATAAAGCAGTAGTTATGATTAGTTAGCTCCGTTATGATCATTGAGTTAATTATATGTTCAGAGGCGTATAGGCGTATAGGCGTATTAGGCACAGGCCCTATAGGCCCAAGCCTAGAGCGGCGACATTATTGAAGGCCGGCAAATTTTAACGATTTTGAAGTATTTTTCATTTGATGAAATCAAATTTAACTAATTTTTTGTTCGTTCAAAAGTAAACAGCTATCTACATGCACATTGCACCTACTATATTATACACATACGCAACACAGTACGAACCAGTAGATTAGGTTAGGTAGAAAAAACAATTTTAAATTTTAAATATAATTAGTTTGTAAATTGCAAAAAAATATATAGGTAACGTATAATTAATTTAATGTTGGTTGATTAATAATGTATCTTTTATTATAATATAACAATAATTGTGTATTTAAATAATTTTAAGAATGATGGGGGGGAGGCGGTGAATTGGGAAGTGCCTATAGGCGGAAAAACCTTAAATATGCCACTGTATATGTTTCAGCTTTATAATTTGGTACAATGATAAATACACAAGGTACCCACTACCTATATATAGGTATATGTACCAATAAACTGCAATAAGTTTAATCAGACACATTTGCATGAAACTTCAAACCTTCAATTATCTAAAACGTACACATCTACAATCTACATAAAAAAAACCTTGTCCAACATTTGTGGGTGATTTTTTAAGTACCTAGCTAAAATCTACATATTATGCAGGTATTACCTACAGAATATTTACATTCACTGTTCATTTTCAATACTATATTCCAAAACTAAAAAAATTGAAAGAAAATTATCTTTTGGTTTTGCATAAGATACCATTACCATACTGAAAGGTTTATTACTAAATTAATTAATAATTTATTTTAATATGAAAATACTAAAACGTTAAATATTTATAAAGAAAGATTCAGTAAATTTATTCAAGATAATTATTAATTAAGAAGGTAGGTACTACAGTGATAAATTATAATACGTGCACCAAAAACACTGGCTTATAAAACTTAAATCGAAAAAAATAAATAAATAAAAATACTAATATTCCTAACAACAATTCAAAACGTACAAACTTATTATTTTATTATTCTACAAAAGAATCTAAAATAATATTCATTAAAATATAAAATATAATAATTAACAATAATATTAGTGCTTAATATGATTCAAGCTATGTTTCTTTTGCTTCCAATCAGTGCAATTGCTACGCTTAATGTCGGTACAGTGCTATACAACACCGACGAAGTGATGTATAAGACATGGGCTGAGGAAGATGTGTTGATGTTGCGCAGTAGGATGTTAATGGATCAGTTAATCCCCAAAAAAGTAGTCGATGGAAAAACATTCCTCGACTACGTAAAATTGATAATGAAAAAATTTGATATAATTACCAGTGACCAGACCCGAATGATAGCAATGGTTTCGGTGGCTGATGCAATTGGTGGATACTTGCAAGGAATGATGCTACCTCACGTGAATGATGCATATTACAAAGGCCGCGAGAGCTTTGAAGTGACTAACGAGCTGCACGTGTTATCACGGAAGATAAAGTGAGTGATGTACGAAATTACAATGTTGTAAAAATGTTAAAATATACCTACCTAATTATACGAGTAAATGTTTTACCACTCATCATAATTATTTTCCTGACATTCCCGCTTATAGCCTATAATCTATATCGACATCATTTCCAGATGAAAACGATCTATTTGGTATGGGTGTACCAGTGTTAGAACTCGGAAAGCCAGAGATGAGGAAATATTATGTCTTAAAATAAATTACTGCTTATAATTGATTTAGTGAATTGGTTATGTATTTTGGAGTAGGTATTTGAAAAAAAAAATTGATGATCGATTTAAAAAGGAAACATAGGGATAATACCTAGGTATTACCTATACCGAGTCCACGACATTTTAAATTAAACGGTTGCGGGTAATCCTTATAGGATTCCTATTTTTTCTTCACCATTATTCAGTACATATTCTTAATGATTTTATTATACGACGTTACATAAAGTTATAATATAGAAAACGTCTATTTTAATCCCTCATCACCGATCACTCCTCGGTTTAAATCCGGCGCAGTGAAATGTAATAAACTGCGACAGTCGTCATCCTTTTAAAAACGACTCATCTACATCGCGGTCACGCCGATTTGTACGTTTCGTTACTGTACTGTATTTTGGCACAGGTTCGTTTTGGACACGGACGGACGCGGTTGGACGGCACCCGTAGACATCGGTCGGCCGACCGTTGGGATCGGCGGCGGCGATGACGACGACGACGACCGCATCATCTACGAGGAAGAAGAAAATCCGTGCGCGGCACTGCTGCATTCCACCGAACCGTCTGAAGACGGACAGTCCACCGCCGTACCGTTGCCGGTATTCGACGATAATTCGTATCCAGGATCCTTGGCGTTTCCGTTCGTCGTCGGCAAGCGGCTGTTCCCCGTGGACAGGCCGTGGACTGGGTCCGACGACCGCCGTCCGCTGCTGATCCGGTATTACCGGCTGGCCGCCGGCTGCACGTCGTCGGCGCCGCTGCAGTTCCGGTCGGACATGCATCGTTGGCTGGAAGAAGTGGTGGTGCCGCTTTTGGCCAACCGCCGCCGGTGGTATCCCGTGCTGGCCGGTGCGTCTCGCGTCGTACGGGCCGTTGCCAGGGCGGTGGGCAACGGCACCGTTGCGGATGGCCCGATTGGAAAAGCGTAGGGCGGTATTATCTGACCGACGGCGCTGGCTCCAACCAAAACGACGACGGCGATGAGATAATGCGATGACGGCCCCGACAGCCGAGTGGCTGACTCAAACGTTTCGCTGGTCACGATTCTTGTGTCGTCGGTACTCGTCTGGTACGGCTGTGTAAATTTACATCGATCTTTCAATCGATCTTTGGCTGTACGCGACGACGGTCTTATTAGTGCTTGCCGTTCAGATTTGAGTGTGTTAATATTTATTAGAATATTTGTTTTTTTTTTTTTTTAACGTGGGCAAAGTAGTGCTTTGTTGTACATTAAGTGTCGAATGAGACACCCAGTATGGTAAATAGTTTCCATCCATTAAGGATACCTATTTTAAATTTGAATTTAATACCTAATATATTATTAAAATATACCTACTAAAAAGGTTTCGCACGAAGACGACACGAAGACGATCTATTTATATTAGAATTTAATAAATACATTTATTTCGTGATATGTTTATTGATAAAGGTATTACAGCCCTTTATTTTATTTCCTATAAGTGATACATAATTAATAGCTCTCGTTAATTTTTAATTCTTACTTGAGTGTATGCAATGTACCTATAAAAAATATTACATTTGAAATTTATACAAATACAATTGTTTAAAAACGGTAATGATATCATTGATATCTATATTTAATTGCTATAGAAGGAATAGAAAATAAATGTACTTATTTGCATACGCTCCAGTCACATTAATAAATAGTACTCAGTAGAATATTATATAAAAAAAAAAAAAAAAAAACAATAACTTTTATTTTGATTAGCTAAGTGTATACGAACAATATGCATACATAATGTAATATCATATTGTAAACAGTTGTAAACAGCCGAATTGGTTAACTTTCAACGTTATGTAATGTACAATTTTTATGTGATACTATAATGATTACTATAGCAATTAGCAATGATTCGTCCTATGTGTGAAAATATACGCTGAAACTAAAGGCTTTGTATACAAATATCGTAAAATATGACTGCATCGGAGGACAGATTATTACCCTCCATATTACCTATTCCATATAGGTGGCTAAATTTGAACAATAATTATAACTCTTATAATAATAATCTAATCACATTGATAAACTATTTGTTTTGTTCCTGTTGCATAACGATACAAACACCGGTTAATACTTGAAAATCAATATTAGTACTGTCTTATGAATATTCAAGGGTCTATACACTATAATAATATTCAACAATGTAACAGCTGATGTTATTTGAAATCTGCAGTCTGGTTATATAATATCACTCTGTGTTCAAATTAATAACGTAAACTAGGTGAATGCCAAAATATTACAGTGGGTTAATATGTCCGGATTATATTAAGCGATATCTTATTTTTTTTTTCTATAATACAAAACAATTAAAATTGTTGTTAAATACAATGTTTGATCGTTGGAAGGACATTAATAACGGTTTTTTTATATTATATTATGATAAAATATATGGTTGACATAATGACATTTGTCGTGGAATTATAATAAAAACAAGTGATGGTCGAAGTACTATGTTAACAATTTAAATGTTAAGAATAAACATTTGAAAAAAAAAACAGATGAGTTGGCATAACAAAATATTTAAGCCAGTTTTAGTTTGACTTATTCGGGGGGTAACAGTTTGTGGTGAGAGAAAATCAGAGTTGAAAGAATAATAAAAGAAAGAAAAAAGTTTTCAAGCATTTGTCAAGATTAATCTCTCTGGCTCTTCAGTAAAGTGTTTATTTTTTTAAATTTCGTTTATATTATATTATACGAGATGTGGTTTTTTCTTAGGTTTTATTCGATTTAAAATTGATATTCATCGGATTTTTTGGTCATATGTGTATTTTATAATATGTATTAACCATAGGCTAGCGCAGGAATTTTTCATTATTGATAATCATATATTAATGATTAAATAATTAATATTATTAATAATAATATTGATATCATTTGTGCAAAATTGTTTTAAATGGGTTACTTGACCTACTATAATTCAGTTAAGATAAATAATGTCTTTATATTATAATAATTAATTTATAATAAATTGATATTTTTTTAGAGGCTGCATTATTGATACTTAATGAAAACATAAAAATAGAATATTAGATGTAAATTTAATATTACTGTTGACTAGGTATTGTATAAAATAAAAACAATTATTAATTTACATATTAGTCGACTCTCGATAACTCGAAATACAAGGGAAAATAACAACTTACCAAAAATTTCAAGTTATCAAAAACTTTTAAAAAGTATGTTTTTATTTTTAAATAATTTTTACAAAAAGAAATAAAAAAAAAATGTTTTCTCACTTTCTTATTTTTCTGTCAAGACATGTTGAACCCATTTTAATAAACAGAGTTAAAGTTAAAAATTTAATTTATTAATTTATTAATTTTAAATTATAGATTTTTAAAATAACATTTTAATTTTTTATTATTTCAGATAATGTACTCGCTGGATTTACAATTTTTTTTTGCTATTTCAGGTTTTTTCTTTTTGGCTTTTTCGATAATTTTAAGCATAGGCGTAACTTGGCGGGGGCGAATGAGGGCAACTGCCCCCACAACCTAAAATTGGTAGGGACATTGCCCCCACAAACTGAACTATAATATTATTTAATTTCAGGCTGTTCTGTGGCCTATAATAATTAATAATACTTATGATATATAATGACGTATATAATAGGTTTAATTTATGTTTATGTTTATTAATATTTGTTAACAATATTCTAATGTTTAAAAAAAGTTGTTTTTAATAAAGTTTCTATGTAATTTTTATGTAATTATAAATATTAATTATGGTTTTGAAAAAAGTAGTTATTTTATTATTGTTTAGTATAAAACTTAAAGTATTTATAAAAAAAATGTTAAAATTTAAATAAGATTATGAAAATGTGTAGAGATTTACAAAAATTGTTTTTGCCCCCACGTGAAAAGAGCCCAAGTTACGCCTATGATTTTAAGCAAGTTAATTTTTCTGCAAGTGATAATGTTGTTGATTTTGAGCCATAATAACCACTGTATTAACACTGTTACACACACGATCAATGATAAAACGAACAGACGACATAAAACTTAACTGAAATCTGTTGTACGAAATTACCAAGGTTTAAGTTACAAATATTTAGTTGACTCTAATGGTTAGATTTTACAAAATAAGTCATAAATGAAAAATAATCGCTTTGTTAAACTATTTTTAGTATTTACTAAATTTGGATAAGAAAATTCGAGGTATCGAAAATTTGTCAAATTAATTGAAGTATAAATTAAAGTGTCATTGTCATTTGAATTGGAATATTAATTATTCGAGGTATCGAGAATTTCGAGTTATCAAGGTTCAAGTTAGGTACCGAGAGTCGACTGTATATTACACGTCATACTAACCTACTCTCAATAATCAGTTTTAAATAATTAAAAACAATACATTTTTCATCAAAAATTTAAAGTAGACAAAAAATTTTGCACCCCGTTAACCCCGTGCGCACGCTTATGGTATCAACGTGCATTTTTATTGTTACAATGCCTCGGGTGGTCACAGGTCATAATCATATATAATAACAGAACGAACGTTTTGAAAAACGTGTAAATGGAAAAGATAAACTACTCTCTGGTCTGTGTATTTTTTATGGATATTTATCTATGACGATGGTTTATTATTTCTGTTCAAACTCACTATATACTTTTCGAATTTTACGCATCTATACATAACGATACTATGTAAGATGATTGCCTCGATTGAGATTGCTCAGGACACGATGTACGACTCGTTATAACAAGCATTTTTCTCTTCAAATATTTAAATCGAAAATATTTTATGCGAGGAATTTTTCATTGCCTGACTTTCAGTGGTGACCTTTTTAGTTTTTATTGAAAATTGTGGGAAATCATACGCGTCGACTAGTAGAAGTAGATTTATAATTAAATATGTACTACTATATTAAATGAATACATCCACCATGTATCCACCTGCTGTGAATGCTAAAAAACAATTCGTATCTATTACCGAAAAAATACCACATTTTTCTTATCAACACGCAATTTATGTAATCTTCTATGGTTCCATTTTTCTTCAACGAAATACTGTTTTTCATCACTGCCCATTATCTTCTAAAAAAAAAGGTACTACCTGCCTATTATAGTATTATATACTTACTATTTTGTTATTTAATTTATTGGAGGAATTAGAAAACGAAGAAAAATGATCAAAAATTATTTTTTATATTTTTGGAGGAAAATGGTTACGAACTCTATCTTCTGTATGTGATTTTTATTTTATGAAATTTGGTCATTAATTATACGAGTTTTATTTTGAATTCGACCAAATTTTAATTGATAGAAAATATATGCTTAAAAAAAATGTACATATAAAAAACCAAGGTAATTAGAAATAACATCTATGAAATTGTAGTTGTTTGGTGAAAAATAAAAAAAGTATTTCATTTTTTTTTTTATACTGACGACACATGCGACATACAAATCGACCATATTATTATGTACGATTAAAAACATCTATGTATAGGCCCCATCATCATGTGAAAATGGTGACTTTATCGGGAAGTCGTTTTCTTTTATACCGAACTCGTTTTCTGTAGTCTATAAAGATAGCTCTTATCTGGTTGTGATTAAATGGATAAAATATGAAGTACATTTCTTTATTGGTAACATAAACGTCCTTTTTATGGTATGAATGTGTAATAGATTATATTCTATCATTAATACTATCACATAGTGTATCTATATGATGTAATTATGAAAACTATAATCGCACGGATAGATTATGTAGGTATTGGTGATATCAATGAAAATATCTGGACCACAAAAAAGGATACCTTTGCTTCACGAATAATCACTAAAAAGTTACTTATTTTACACTCATATCTAGTCCATATATATGTAATTTAAAATTTGTAGTATTTTAATATATGTATAATGTATACATAGTGGCGTCACGAGCTTATATTTTTAGTGCGATTGCCCCAAACTGTGTAAGGTGTGTAGGTAATATTGTTAGATCATAACAATATTTTTTTATTTAACTATCATTCTAATGTATATACTATATATACCTATATAAATATTATAAATAACATAGTGTGTTATTTTAAATATTTAATATATATGAATATCGCTAAGATCTTTATAAGTGGGTGGGTGGTCAATGTTTGCCCCTATAAAGAAAATGCTCGTGATGCCAGTGTAACTTGGTGAAGGATTAAGTCTTCAGATACAAAATTCCACATCTATGATCTAATGCGATTCTTTATTAATGTACATGCATAAAAACGAATAAATGTCAATTTTTTTTGCTTATTCTGTCGACAACCACAGGTAGTCAATTTTTTCAAAAAAAAAAAAACTAGTTTTTCGTATATTCATAGTATAAAATTCATGACATTATTTCACAAACGCACTACACACATTTAAAAAACGTCGTAGTATCGTATAGAACAATAATAATATTGAAAATCTCCGAATTTAATGTCAAAAAATACAAAATAACGTTTTTTTGAAAAAATCACATTTTGTATAATACTTGGTGAAGGACTATGTTTTCTGATTCAAAATTTCATATCTATGATCAAATGCGATGCCTGATTAATATATATGCATAAAAACGTAATAAATTTCAAATTTTTTTTTCTTATTTGGTTCACAGTCACTTGTTGTCAGTTTTTTTTTAAAAAAAAAACTAGTTTTTCGCATTTTTCACAGTGTAAAATTCAAACTTCATGGATTTTTATGGGTGTGTGGTTGGTTAGGTAACTTCAATGTTTGCCCTTCCGAAGAAAATGTTCATGTCGCCACTGTGTATACCTGTTAATGCATATACAAAATATATAGGTACAGTATATAGGTTGTACTATGTAGTTTATTTATACTTTTAAAATTGTAATATGAAAAATAGATATTAAACACTAAACAGAAATAATAATCATATCTATACATTACGTACATACGGAAAATGATACGATTTCCCATTGAAAAATGATAAACGTGAAACGATCATACTACAGTGATGAATAATGTGAATAATTGGGTTGGTACCTAAAGCTCGTAAATACACATCCTTTATTAATGTTACAAAAATATATTTCAGGACTTTCAATAAATGCGTGTTGCATGACATGTGAATACATCTAACTATTTTTTTTTAAAGTCACGAATAAAAAAATACTTTTTAAGGCTATTCTTTATTTATAATCTGGCTTACATAACCAGTAAAACATAAATTGGTTTTAAGCTTATTTTATATATTGTTTAAGCTTAAGCCATTGAAAATTCTATTGTCAACTAAGTTCGTAATCGAATGTGTATTTCGGAAGAATGTCGCTATTCGGTACTGCCATATTTGTGAGGCTTTATTCCATCACATTTGTTGTAGTTTTTTATTTAATATTAACATATTTTAATATTAAATGAAAATTATTTTCATCATAACTCTTATTTTATAAGAAAAGGTAATATCATTTTTATTTCAAAAACTCATACTTGTGGGCTGGATACAAAAAAATAATGTGTTACTGTACTGTGTGTACCAACGTTTTAATATCAATAGCTTTAAAACTTGCAATTTCAAGCTAGTCTCTTTATCTAAATATTGAAATGACTTACCCAAAATCTGAGAATCATCGTTGAGATATAATAAGATTTTATCATCAGGATTCATTTCGAATATAGACTATATAGGTAGTTTAGGCGCAGAAATATTAGAGTCGAGAGACTTTACTGTATAATATGCCATTATTATGGTTCATTATTTACGAGCTTGTGGCGACGTCGAGTCGTAGGCTGAATAAAATAATAATATGTAATTTGACTTTAAGAATTTTAAATTTCGATCGTAAAATTGTTTGAGGTAAGAGACCATAAAAAAAGTTTTTTTTTAACATTCCTTCGTGTACGTATGATACCTATAAGTGCGAACACGTTTTGTACTGTATGGTTGCAATACACGGCGCAGTGCATTAGTTTTTTAAACATTGTAGGTATCTATAATATTATAAAATATAACAGTTTACTGATGTCTTTGGAATGGTATTATAAGAAACAGTAGAAAGTTTATTGTTTTTAATATTATAGATTTTTTGTCCGATAATGTAATCCTTACATTATAATAATATATTGATGTATTAGTTATGCCGTATTCTACGAATGGATATCCTTAAAAGTTTTCATTGATACATATGTAGAGACCTAAGTAATTAATATTCAATGATTCACCACGAGTGTACACAACAAAATGACATTCTAAAATACTATAAATATTTGGTACTCTATTATTCGTTTCTATTTAGAAATACTTACATTATGTTTGATATATATATATATATATATATATTATATATTAGTTATATAATTACAGCCTCAATTATTATATTAATGTTATGTGTAATGCTTATGGTATTACTAAGTACAGATTCATTGTAATATTATACATTTATAATACTTAAATAGGATTTCTAAATACGAATTTATTTTATAACAAAATTTCACAAAGTGTATAATACTTAAATAAGATACGGAATGCATGTAAAAATAACTGGAACATGTATTGTAACATGTACCTACCATTATAATATCTAACTATTACAAAACCATATTAATATCCATTTTTTAATTATTATCATTATTATTTAAGAAACTAAAATTAGGTTCGGAAATCGGAATCATATATTAGTAATTTTTAATAACCTTTCCTTTGGTTAAATACTACTTCTAAAGAATTTAGCAGTACCCATAAAAATATGGTGCTTACACTTAAAGTTTTATAAATTTCTGCCGAGGTATTTGTTCAAGTTTTTAAAAGTGAATATTTTAATTTAATAATAATAAAAATCGAACATTATGGTGTATTAATATTTAATATTAATCAATAAAAAACAAATTATAATTTAGTAAATGTAAATATTTTTTAAATGAACTTTTTTTGTGTTTTTTTTTAAATCTATGATATACAAATAAACAAACTTTTTATAATGGTCATTAATCAAATTTTAAATTGAAAAATTATTGTTTTAAGAAATGCTTAAACTGTATTGTGTTTTATTATTTAATTGACTTGCTGCTCAAAATTATTACACTATTTCGTGGTAGTGTGTATACTGGTACTACACAGTACTATACTACTGTATATACTTGTACTGCACAAAAGGTCCGCATACAGTAGTTAATGTAATGTACCGTTTTTATTTTATTATTATTGTAGTTTCAGGGCTCGATGGCCACGACGAGTCCAATTACTTATATAAGCTTGCAGTAGAGCCATATAGTTTTTGGCTGTTTTTATAGTTTCTTATTTGTAGCACTCGATTTCTGAGTTCTTAATACCAGCTGTGTATTTTATTATAATAACTATAAGTGTACTACATATATTACATAAAATTTTCCTTCTGACATCGGTTAAGCATCCATCCGGAAACTAGTATTTGTATTAAAAAACGTTGATATACCAATAGTGAAATTACTAATCACTCATTATACGTTAATGTGTTCGTTACACGGAATAATAAAGTGATCTGAGTATAAAGTATACGAGTATACCTACTTAAATATTTTTTCAAATTTCATACTTTGATAATCAATTACTATATTATCGTTACTTATGTAATTTATTTTAAAATAAAAGTATGAGTCCACCGAGGTTCCAATTTTTTGTCTATCGTACATCATGTTGAGAATAAAGGCACATTTATTGTCACCCTTAAAGAATGGGTTTTTCTCTTATTATGATAATGTTTCAATTTTAAAATTTTCATATTATTGATAATACGTATAAGTATTGTATAATGTATATGAAATATAATGTAAGGTATAAATATATAACTATTGGATTATTATCCTATATAACCGATATAATATTTTTCTAAAAAGAAGGTCTATGATATATTATAATATATACATAATTGTTATTACCTTTTCTACAATTATGTACTTATTGAACTATTAAAATCAAAAGTTTTCAAGATTAACTATTTTTGAATTTCTCTTATAAAAAGACTTAAAAAAAACCGCATAGTTATGTATTTATATAATAACTTCATCGCTTTGCTTCGAACTTAAAATTCAAAATCTACAAATTTTATTTTTTACATATTGCATATTATTATATTCAAGACCATTTAATTAGGATTATATTTCGAGTCAATAGTTTTAGATTCTGAATGGAGTGAGGAATGTATTGATTTTACAATGATGTGTGTAATTTTTGTATCTGTGTACAACATAACTCGTCGAAATAATGCTTCAATTTAAAACTTTAAGGGTGGTTTCCGATAGAAAATTGAATATGTTTGGTGCACTATAGGTCAAAAGTAAAAAGTTTCCAACAGTTTTCAAAAAATCGGGGAAAACTAAAAAAATTGACGGAAAACAGAAATTTACACGCAAAACCAGTTTTTTACAAAATCGATTTTTTTATACAGTTGTAACTCAATCATTTTCAATACTTGAAATTTTCACCAAATTTTTTTATTAGCATTATATACTTGGTGGTTTTTTTATCATTGAACACTTTGTATACACTTTTATGTACACTTTTTGGTATTGTATACAAAGTGTTCAAAGATAAAAAAATCACCCTGTATATAGTGTTAAGTATTCAAAATATTATGGATTTTTGAGCTATTTATAGACAACTGAAATTTTCGATTTTTCTGAGTATTTTTTTTTTTTTTTTTAAATTAATGTAGATAAAAAATTTTGTGTGCACAATAAAACTTGAAAATTTAACACGTGGTTTCTTATAAGTTGCTCTAATTGTAGTTAAAAAAAAAAAAAAAAAAAAAATGAAAAATCGTTTATCACAATTTTTTTTATAAGCATTTAAGGTTTAAATTTGTACGAAGTATGACAAAATCACGAAAATTTGCAAATAATTTTGTAGTTGAAAATTCGTTCAAAGGTTAAAAAATTCAACGCTAAGTTTTACTTCAAATAGCTATAGAAAAACTCTAAACATTATTATAGGAAAAATTTTATGTGCGTTTGAATTTTAAATTTTTACGAAACTGTGGAACGATAACGATTTATCCTCAAACGGTTTTAAATATTTGTTATTATTCAAAAAGTGTAAGTCGTAGATACTTGAAAATTTCCTCAGTAATTTAGATAGGCATTTTTTTACATAATTTAATTTTCAATATATTTTGATTATTTTAAGGCTATTTATAGGTATTTGAAATATTCGTTTTTGTTTAGTTTTTTTTGTTTATAATTAATATCGATAAAATTGATTTGGCTTATTTAAAATACTCGACAATTCAATACAATGTTTCTCATGAGTTAGTCTTAGAGTTATTACAAAATTATAAGAATACATAGGCACAATTATTTTTTTACATGTTTACTATCAAATAATTTTAGATTTTTGTAATAGTTAAAGATGACTAGTCGTAGAAATTGAAAACATACACCAGTTGTTTAAATTAGTAATTTCTGCACATGATTTAATTTTAGGGAATTCAGGTCATTAAAACATAAACCACTTTTTCCACTACCCATTGGAAAATATATCCTAGGCTGACAAATCATCCCCGTTCAGAGTCGTTTTTCGTATACAATAATACCTATCGTTGAATTCAAATTTAATACACCCATTAAAGTGACTAACTCTATGTCTGAGGTCCACTAGATACCTATATTGTACACAGAAGAGCGTTATCAATTGATCTCCCTCTTTAGCAATGATTTATTTTAAGGATACTGTAGCAATACATATATCTTACCTAAAAAAATTGAATAAGAGTAGCACTTTTTAAAGAAACATGAACAATGGACACATACTATACTAGAAAACTGTAGCCGATGTGTCTTTATTTTGAAATTGTCCTTTCTTAATTTATACTTGTATTACTTGTGAAATACTCACATATACATAATACTGGTATTGTATATAATATACGAGTACCCAACTTACTACTTATGAATGGATTAGTTATACAACCAACTATAGTGAGTAGTGACACGCACGTAAATTGAAAATGACATCAAAATTAATTAGTTTTATTGAACATGCATTAAATTCGTTAGGTGCAGCAATTCTGTGAATTACTGATTGGTTAATTTAAACGCTTTGTTAATTAATCTTATTGCGAATTAAACAAGACCATATTTTAAACTAATTTTTCATTTATTTTGTTTAATCCACTTGCAGTGTTGTTTTAATTTATCCTACGTTATACTTTTCTTTTATTTTTACCTTTCTATTTAAATGTTATATTCTTTTTTTAATTGATTTTTTTTTTTAATTTAAAAGGAGTAGTTTGTATTTTATACCCATATTTATATTAATTTGAATTTAAATGTAAAAAAGTTGTTTTATTTTTTTTTTATTTGTCACTTATAGTGTGAAAATTAATAATTATACATCATATCATCATTATACCAAATTTTATGGTAGGTAACATGAATTATTTTGACTAAATAACTTTACATTTATTCGGGATTTTTCCACTAGACAGAGAAAATTAAAATACAAATAATTTGGTAAACAATTTATTCTATACTTGTTTGTATCTGTGCACGTAAAATATCCTTGGATGTGGACTCCTATTTTTTTTAAACTGGATTTAGATTGTTTTTGAATTTCCAGTAGAATTTTATTTTTTAATCTAGGTTGAAAAAATTCAGAAACCACCTGTATTAAGTTTTTAAATCTTAGATATAATTAATTAATAAAGATGTTTGACGAAATTCAAATGATTATAAAATATTTTAGTGGATTTAGACTAATTATTTTTATTCATTTTTAAATCATACTATGAATAGTGTATAGATAATGATAGTATAAAAACGTTGTGTACATTTCAAGTAACAGCGGTTATTTGTTTTCGAGTTGGGCACACAAAAAAAAAAAAATAAATAAAATAAAATAAAATAAAATCGATTTCATCATTTATAAAAAAAAACGAAATTTGCGTAAGATTTCTCATTTTTCTTTATTTGTTTTTAAGTTTTTCTCGATTATTGAGAAATGTATTGAGATTTTTCTTACTTTTGATTTCCTCCCCAAAGTATTAATTGGATCTTATTTGTTATCAGAAACCAATCTTATAGTTAAATATTGAACAATTTTTACTACTCCAAAACGTGATGAAAGATACACTTAAAAGTTAAAAGTAAATAAATAAATAAAAATATACACACACACATAATTGTAAAATCAATTCATTTATATATTCGTTGCTCCATCTAGAACCTAAAATAAAATTATTAAACTAAAAATTACAATAAGAAAGGAGTGATGTCAAAACAGACACGTAAAGAAAATAGTAATGTATCTATTTCAATGTTGTACGGTATAATTAATAAATATTTGTATTCTTTACTTATTTATTTAAATCCATTTTTTATAAAACGTTTGTTGCAAAAACTTAATATGTTACTGTAATAAATACAAATAATATTTATTATTTGTTCAAGATACCAGTATAAAACGCATGTATAAACATTCTTAAATTGTCTTTGGAATAAAATAATTAAAATATCAGTGTACGTAATTCAATATAATTAAAGAAGTATAAATTAAAATATACTTTTAATTTTAAAATTAAAATAGTATAGTATGATTTTTATTTTAGTCTGAGTTTGTTTTATTTTTATTATCTATTTAAATTGGTAATACAATTTTTTCTATTTAATTACATTTTAAAATTTAACCAAATGTATAGAATGATCCTGAAAATAATTCATTTAACATTGACATAAATAAACTAGAATAAATTATTATAGAACTATATTTTTATCAAACTAATTATTCAAGTAAATACCTAATTGTTGTAATATTATTTCAAGTACTGCTTATTACATACATACCTATCACATATACACAAATTGAAAAGTATTTAGATTTAATGAAAAGTGAAAACACTTTTACTAACTTCGATAATATCAAAATTGTTTCATATAAGATAAGCATTATAACAATCTACTGAAATTCAATAATTTAACTTAATGTAATAAATAAAATACTGGGCCCCACTGAGAAAACTCATGTGGAGGCCTAAAAGTCCTACAATTTATACACTATACATTTAAGCAATTTCTATAAGCTATAAAAATAGCAGATATGACAAATATCAAAATAAATACATAATATAACAGATTAAAGAGAAAATAATTAAAACTAAAAATGCATACAAGTAATAAACATAGACGTACCTGTATAAATCATAACAAATCAACAATAATGCATCAACTAAGTCTAATAACCAGAAATAGTTTATAATTAGATTATATATTTATTATAAATTATAATGTTCTACGCTAATTCTAAAATTTTAAAATAAATTACAATTTTAAGATATTAATATACTAATATAATATATGTTATTATTAAAATTTAGCATAGGTATAGTTCAATTGGAACATTCAATTTATATTGGATGATTAAAATACTTATAAGCTAGACACGATTGATAATATAACTTTTTTTACTAATTGTAACGATTTATTATTTTTTTTCCAAGAATAATACTTATATGAAACGAGTGTTTTTAATATTTATTCGAAACTTTGTAGGAATTGGAATGACATGAAATCGTTTAATTTAAAGTAGGTATTTACCTAAAAAAAACTTTGAAAATGGTAAAACAATATGGATATTTAAATATGTATGTAGAATTTTTTAATGGGGAAAGTTGTGATTAGTTTCAAAGTTATAAATCAAATTATAAAGAGTAATTTTGCTACAACGACCTTTAAAATGTCATATTATTATAGGTAAAGTTCTCTTGGTCGTATTATATGGTGAGACTACTGTGACCACTGTTGTCATAATAATTGTGATTTAATCAACAATTTTCATGAATTTATATCGTTTACCCCTGTTTTACTTATTGTAAAACATTAAATATTATTGTTTTATTTTTTTAACTTATTACCTATTGTTTTTACTTAAATGCACTATTGCTATTATTAAAAAAATATGTATCACTTCATAAGTTTGTGTATTAGACATAAATTGGTAATAATATGATTGTTGCTCATCATTTATTATACAAACTTGTATAAATTATAAAGGCATAATTACAAATTTCATAGTTAAACAATTTTAGTTTTTTTTTATAAAATATACTCTAGTGAAAATCAATTGTATTTATTATTTTGACTATCATTATTTATTTATGTACCTATTCTAATTTATAATTTATAACATAGCGATACGTATTAAAAAAATTTATAGTCGCTTTATTATGTAAATCTGTAATACAAATATTTATAGTGGATTATCATATTAAGGGTTCATTATGCAGTAGTGATACTTGAAACAGTAGTTAAACCTTAAATGTACCTATAGGCTATAGTTTATATTCAAGTTAATAGTATAATATTATGATGTATATTATTTTTTAGTTTATAATTATTTGTAAGTTTTTTATTATCTTGTCTATTTTATCTACAATAATTTATTATAACCTAGTACTAAATTTAAATATTTTTGGAAACAGTGGAAAAAATATGATTTTAGTTTGTATTAAGTTTTAATTATCAAATGGAGATTATTTAATAGTATGTCAGCGCAATATTTGTTTTCTCTCTCAGACCCATTCACAACACAAATAAAACTCATTTACCTAAATTAATTTTTTTTTATGGTTTTTGAGTAGGTAATCTTAGAGTAAAATCACCTTTTACAAAAACTATAGAGGATAATATTTTTTGGAGTATGACATATAGGTTTTATATTTTGTTTATATTTGATTTTTTATTCAACTTTCAAAAAAAAAAAAAAATTTTAATTTATATGATGTTTAAATTTGTTTGTGACAATATTTAGACAAATCGATATGTCATACCTCAAAATCATAAAAAATATTATTCTGTGTAAATGCGTTTTGTCTATGGTGCGCGTGGGTTAGAAAGAGAAAACAAACAGTTCATTGACATAGGTACTCTTAAGATAGATTTAAGCTATATTATATTTGAATTATTTTGTTAATTTTTTTAAATGCTTATAATACAATTTAATTAAAAAATATCTTACGTATTTTTCTAAATCTCCATTAATTAAATCATAGTTGATTAAGATGAGACAAAGTTGTTAACATAATTCCAATCAAAATATTGTTTTCAATATGAAATAATAATTACTTAATGGTTTAATATCACATCATATCCAATCCATTATTCCACCTGAATCCATAGCCAACAAATTTGAAGATAATGTTATTTTAAATATGGACACGTATTAATAATTTATAATCGATTGCATTTGGATACCGAGTGAATACAAGACCTCTATAATGCATATTAAAAGGCAATTAAGTAAATATATTAGTATTGGAATTTTTATTTGGATAATAATGTTTTTGAAATTATTGGTATGTATTTTAACAATAAGAAGAAAGGAAATAGATTGTAAATATTTTCAAATTAACACAGTGACCGCGATGTGTCAATTTTTAATACATAGATATAATGCATTCAACAATCAAAATTAAAACATATGGAGAGAAAAAATAATGTACCTAATAAAAAAAGTAGGATAAGATCATTTACGCTAACAAGTCAAACCAGGATTAAATATTAAACTGGAATACTACGGGTTTAATTAACTTAGTAGTTAAATAAAAGTGAAGAAATAACCATTGACCATACTTTACTCAATACATGTTTAACAATAATAATATGCGTACTATGCATCACATACAACGTATATAAAGCGAATAAAATTTCGTCTAACCTTGCTCAAATATTTGAAGCACACAACACATATTACACACTTGACAAACTACGGTCTTTTTTACTGAAAAAGCGGCAAAAAGTTTATGTTATGCAAATACTGAACCGTGTTCTTAAAATGTTAGTTTTGTCTCGAATTTTATAGTGAACACATACTACAGACAATACTATTTAATAAAGAGATACATTGAAAATAAAAGACAACGGATACGTTCATTGGCATATTACTCCAATTGGTTGTGACGATAGTTTTACTACAAAAATAATGTTTAATGAGTAAACTTAATAATGACGAAGTAAAATTTTTTTTTTTATTATTATCTATTAGCTCAGTATCAAAAATAAAAATGTATACCTATAATTAAGTTTTACGTATTTACGTAACATATTTATTTAATATTCAACATTGAACTACAGTACCTAAAAAAATGAAGAAAAATTCATTTAATTTTTGTAGAAATTATCAAATATTTTTCATTGTATTAGTATAATTTTAAAATTTGTAAAAAATAAGCTAATTAATCACAGATAAATATAGTATAGTATAGTAACAACTAATAAGCTTTAGTTAAAAACTAAAAATGTGGATGTATTTATTTCAGTAGCGGTAATGATGGATTTTATATATTTCCATGAATATATTTTGTATTAACTACAATGCATCAGACAAATAAATTTCCATGCGATATATGAACTGAATTTTAAATTAGGTGTATAAATGTATGATATGTATCATATCGATTGGTTAGTGAATGATACTTAATTTATGGTTAAAAAAAGAACAAAATACTATAGAAGGTTTAATATTCTGATACAATATCCATAGTCTTAGGTACTTTATACGATTTCGTTTGAAATGTAGTTATTTTGAACGATGAATAATTTTTTATTTTTTATTTTATTATACATAGGTGATTACACAGAATGTTTTATATATTAATTATATGTATTCATATAGTGCTTTAAATTGTTTGAAAACGAAAAATTGAAACTTCGTAAATAATTTGAATTTTTCCCAATATGCTTGACTTATAATTTATGAACTTTTTACGTTATTATTATTATTGGTTTGTTCAAAATCTATTTTTCATATATATATATAAAAAAAAAAAAAAACACTGGATTTTATAAGTATGATATTGAGTGTTTGTTTATTAGTATTTAACAATGTAATTATTGATCTGTCAGCATAACATTACTGGTATAGTATCTTATTACATAATATAATCACATAACGACATAAACATAACCATTGAAGGAATAAATAACTTAAAATAATAAAAATTGATGTTAATAGCATAGAAGTAGTTAACAATATTATATTTTCGTATCTCCATCGTATGTTTAAAAAACTAAGAATAAAATGACGAATTGTGAGGGTTTTTTTTTTAGTGGGTTGACATTCGCGAGGTTCGAAGATAAAGGATAATACGTAAAGTGGAGCTTCAAACTGCCGCTTTCTGTTAAAAGGTACGTTTTTCATGCTCCGGCCAAACGTTGCGTCTCGCGTCAGATTCCTGTCCGAACATGGACGACGCCATGACGTCGGACTGTTCTACACTGCAGGTTTGAGGGAAAAACGTTTTCTAACGAACAGTTCACGACGCGTCCACCGAGGACCGTCCGACGCACGTTGTAGTGATCGTCCGCCGCCGTCCGCACTGACGTGTGTGTTCCGGCGTTGTACACGCGCGCTCGCTTCCCGTTGTCCGCGTTGGGGCCATAGGTTACGTGTCCGTTTTAACGAGGTGTTGTCCCGCATCGCGTCTCCCGCGTCGTCCTTGTTATGTGCCTTTGAAACTTATACTTATCGGCCGCGATGACCCGTATCGTGTTCGCACCGGGACAACGGCCCGATATGTTGTTACGCTAATGCACACTTCGTATGAATTCGCGCATGCGCCGTACCGTACGCCGCGTTTACGACGTCTTGTCGAGCCGGTGTCACTCGACACACGTTGACATGTCTATGACGATGTATCGTTGATAATGCTCCTTTTTTTTCCTTTTCGCGCGTGTCACTGTGTCGGGGCCACGAAAAATATTTCCCTACGACACGTCTTGTAATAATTATTATATAATTACACTTCGTGTAAACGAAGTTGAACATCGTGATTTGTTTTTTGAAATTCGCATATTATCACGTCTGAAACGTACTCGTCGTCGGTATACTTAAGACTGCAACATATATACGTATTATAATATTTCGTTTAGTAAGAAACAACAAATGAAGCTGATTAAATGTTTTTGAAGTGAAACTTCTTTATGCGCATGGAGTAATGCTGCAAGGTTACGACACACGACCGCGACGAACGAAAATTCGTAACGAAACATAGGTAGTATAAGGCCGTGGTTCATGAGTGCCAAGCTTATATATTTATTTTTAAATAATTGGTCTCACTGTCCTACTTATATTAATTGTGCCAAATGTTATTATTGTTCTGTGACTGGTAAGATACAGCATTTTATTCAAGAAACTGATTTTTAAAAACGTGACAAGTACTGCTATGCAAATAAGCATTTACTGGTGTATATAAATGGTCGCAAACAGTAATATTATTCAGTTTACTTTGAATTTTAAAAACACTTAAAATTTAGTTATATGACTTTTAAATGTTTTCATGTTATTCATAAAATTAATATAATATATGGCAATAACTATAGGTATCGTATATTTCTGTTAGATTAGTTATTGACATGGGGTGCCAATAATAGCATTTGTGTAAATTATAATTATACAACATATTATAATTATTGGCACCTAAAGTTGTCAAACAAATTGTCCTAACTTTTGTTTTTTTTTTACTTAACACTTAACAATGTTCTTTTTAGTAAATAATCATAATTGTTACAATATAATAAGTTGTTAATTCTTCATAACACAACTATTAAATATTTCTTAATTTCTTGAATTCCATAGTTTTTCAAATTCACTAGGTTTTCTAATCAAGCAGTTATTAAACGCCTATTTTCGCATATTTTTTTTTTATAGTTTTTATAACTATAGGTATATCAACAATCGGAATGACTAATAAGTAATAAGTAATAGGTAGATTCCTATACAATTTTATTTATTACAAGACAATCAAAGTAAAAATGTTTATGCCTATAGGTTTCCTTTTATTTCTAAAAAATAATATATTGTTCATTTATACAAAATTCAAAACATTATTATTTTTTCAATCGAGTAAGAGTAACTTTTAAGTAGAACGTCATTGCCTTATATCATAATGGCTGTCTGGCTATCGCATTGATCATACAAGTGTTTATATATTAAAATCATAGGACTACGAGTATATCACAGAGTTTTATAAATATTCGAACCTGCAGAGACGGATTAAGTATCGGGACCGCCCTGGAGTAATATATTGCTAATACCCCTTTTAGAGGAGCTACTGAAATAACATATATGCATTTCATGTACCTATAACAGTTCTATAAATATATGAAATATGAAGTCCTTTACATTCACCATCATACGTAGAAAAGGTTTCTTTCGCACCTACATACTATGTTTATACAGCCCTGTTAGGAATAATTTTAGTTATATTAATAAAAATTGTAATAATGCTTAAATGAATTAATTTTCTTTAAATATCCATAATACACTGTACTCGTTACTAGTCCATAATATTATATTACAATTAATATAACAAGTATTTCATGGTTTTTATAATATTTATATGCGAATAAAGCAGTATAAAAATTATAAGAATTTTTATCATTGAATAAGTCTTATTGAAAATCATACTACTTTGCTGTAGCAAAGTATAGGAATCTGTATAGCTATTTAGGATTTTTGACTGCGACGAGGTCATGCTGACAGATAACCCTGTCGACTTTTTCTACGCCATAGACACCTTGGATAGGGAATGGAGTAGTGGGGTTATGTATCACAACGGAACCTCATGTCAGTGTATTGTCCTAGCCGTCAAGCTGCCAGATCTGATAGAAAATATGAAGATTCATCCATATCAGATGTTGAGTACGTGTTTATAATAAATTGTCATTTCTATGACATAATTTCACAAATGTCCATCGGTTACTGTGTACATCTGATGAGGACTATGGACTATTAAATTTAAATTTTAACTCACGTGCTAAGTATTTTTGATGTTTTGATTTATATTCATACATTTTGGATAACATCGTCGCTGCGTTCGAAAATAACGTGAAGAGGCATTAAAAATTTGAAACTGTTCATATTTGTGGATGGATATGAGGCAGAGATAATTTTACCACCTCTCTACCATTTCATTCTCGTTATTTTAAAGCCTTAAACCGTCCTTAATACGCGGTTCGTGTGGCCGATTTTTTCCTACGTGCCATCCATCTCGTGCGCGTCCGTCGCAATCGCTGTTCGACATTTCTACGGAACGTGTACATCATTTGTAATTTGCTCGATGTTTAATCGTCATACGCCGTAGGGTTTTACTCGTACTGTTCGTAAGCAGGCCGCATGTTTTATCGTAAACCTTCAGTCTCGTTGTGACGTCTGCAGCTCGTCCCGTTTTATGCACTTTCGCGGAAACCGCACATCATCATAGGACTTGCAGCCGGGTAATAATGTTCCGTGCTCTGAATACGTGCGTTGTGCGTGCACCAACATTTTATTACTATCGCCATCCGTGTAATCCGCGACTTCACAATATCAAATGATATTATCGTGATAATATGTCATACCTTTAATTTGATATCATTATCACTAACGGGTCCTGTGTGAACTGTTTTTGACGCTCAAAGGTTTTCCGCGAGTCCACGTGATATATTTTGTGCATTTTTGTGCTATCATCGCGTGAGCTGATGCGGTCGATGTAAGTTGTCGCGGAATCACATTCACGTCAGACTGTTTAATAATTTGGTTCTGGGGGCTTAGTCTAATTTTTTTATATAATAAACACTGAAATATTTTATCAAATTTTATTTCTACCTCGTCTTACTACAAAAATAATTGGGGTGGTAGAAACCACAGTGGCAAATCCCAGTTTTTATACAAAAATATAAGCAAAAAAAAATATAATATGTATTACGAAATGTATGTATTTTAATAATTTTTTTGTACACGTTTAGTTGAGATTTGGTGTTAAGTACCTACCTTAAAACCCATATTATAATACCTACATGATATTATAATATTATCATGTCCCTTTTCAGTTGTATGAATCCAATTTAAGCCGGACCGATATGGTGATCCGTACACTGCTACTATATATTATATTTATTGTCAGACCTTTCGCTTGCGCCATCGCGGGTTTGTGTGCGTCCGTCGATATCCGATCGGTGTCTCTGTGCAACCCTATGGCGCGCCGATTATAACCGTCCTACGTTTAACCGTCATTAGTCGTACAACTGTTCATCCCGTTCACCCGTAGCATCTCGTACATAATATTATATTAACCGCGTCTGTCGTTGCGTGTCGGTCGCATCCGTTCAATTGTGCCGCCGTCTGACGTACTCGTTAATCGTTATACATACAAAAAAGTGTACGAATAAGTTGTATAATATGCCTACTATCAGCCTTTATGATTGTAAATGCTATATCCATTAAAATAAAAGATTGAAATATAATACACATATTGATAATATTATAAATTTTTGTTGTGTTCATTTTTACCGTTTTGACAAAATAAAAATGTTGATAAGTACTTGATAATATAATACTCTATAATATTATATTAAATATTATAATATTACACAATTTTTATGTTGAAATAATTTTAATTTAATACGACATAAACAAAATACATAGTTGTATGTGAAATTTTAAATAATTAACACAATGAGTACCAAGAAATTTTTTCCATTTTAAATGAAATAATTTTAATTTCAATATAGGATTACTTTTTCTTTTTTTTTTTTATAAATTACTAATCGGAAATTTGAGTTATGAACAGGGTAAGAATTTTAGAATAATCATAATATAAAATCCACGCTTTAATGTCATCATAATGTTTTTATTTTTGTATAAAACTCATTTAATATTTCAATACGTCAGATATACTAAATGAGTAAGGAGTAACTAACTATTTATTTCTATGAAATTGTAAATTGTAACTTTTCAGTTTTAAATTTTTAAATTACCTATATATATATATTTGTTTCATATGTAAATAATATATATATTATATACTTATGCGTAATATATTACATTTTATAATATGTCACTCATCACGTATACGTTTTCAATTTTGGAATAAATTAAATTTAATATTAAACATTGAATATGTGAGATATATTAAACAATTGTCCAAACGTCAATTTGTTCTGCTTTTATTAGAAATAACATAAATAATAAGTTAATAAGGAAATCCGGAATATTCATTTTTAAATTACATATTTACTTATTCAGCGTTGAGTGCTATAATCCTATACTAAAATTCATATTCCAAAAAATATAAATGTAATTTTCTACTGTTTGTTGTATCATGAAATTAGAGTGATTTTTATTTTCATTTTGCTACAAGATAAATCAACTAAAACACTGATTCTATTATTGATAATTATCTGAGTTTTATTTTGATATATTATTCTGTTTGTCTCATTACAAATCAATTAAATATGTTTCACTCAAGATTTGTTAGACTCAGTTGTGTTTAACCAGTTACTGCTTTGGTTTCATAGCTGGACAGCTGGTCAATGTATCTGATCCTATTCGGCCTGTGACAGCTCATAACAAGAACTCAACTGCGTTCAAACCATCGTCGGTCACCTCTACGAGGGTTAATGCTAAGGCCAGAAAAGACACCGGTCAAGCAGTCGTCGTAACGTAACCACGGACATCATGTGCGACGGCTGAGTACTCATGGAAATTTGATCACGTGGTTTTACAGTAGTGACACGTAGACCAATGACCAAGAACTTCGTTTCGAGGTCCCTAGGGACTGTCTCGGGTCCATAGCATCGACGCTTTATTTTGGAAAATGGTGTAACCAGAATTTAGTCACTGGTCAATATTTTTAATTCAAGGGACGACTGATAAATTGGATAAATACTATCTTTATAGAACGGCGTTATATCTCATGTGTCGCAAGCAATATGGGTTACAATTTTACAAGCTAGTCCATCCTGTGTCAATAGTCCTTATTTCTATATTATATAAAAAAAAAAATATAATACTATTTTATGAAATTTTCTTATGATAAAATTTGAAGCCTAATACTTATAATACTTCTTATTTATGAAGACTAGTAGTCATGTGGATAATAAATAATTATAAAAGGTACATAATTTTATTATTTTCACATGTGATAAACTCGTTACTTATTATCGTTCAGTGATGAACTTTGTACCTAAAGGTTGTAGTTGTTAGGTCCACGTATAATCAGTCTGTGTTATAATCAACGCCTCACAGCTGTAATAACCTTAGTTACTATAACACCTGAAAACCTTAAAGAACCATACTTTGATTAGCTAACAGTAAAATAAAAAATAATAATTTTAACTATGAAGTTTATAAAAACAATAGCCCTATTATTTTAAGATATTTTAAGTATAAAGAGTTTCAATTTGTAAATATTAAGTTAATAGTGGTTTCACTATTAAATATAAGAGTAAAAATAAAATAAAAACATTGTATAGTTTTAGAAAAGCATAAAACTAAACATTTTTTTTAAAAACAATTTTAAAAAAGTCAATAATTTTTAAAATAACGTGTGTTTATTAATAAAAAAATCACTGTATGTAGTATGTTGTTATGGCCTTTAATATTAGTATTTTTGAATAATGTATAACAATGTAGGTACATAATTATGGTAAAAATTTGGAGGTTAGAATAAGTTAGCTATCGAAAACTCAGGGGGCTTAGCCACCTATGTATGATCTGATCTTTTAGAAAAACAATTTAAATAATCCTGTAATTAGGAGGGTCCCATAATTTATAATTGTCCGAAAAATCGATAAACTAGAGGTATAGTATAACCATCGTTTTAAATATTATTTTGTAACAATGAAGTCAAGAGTCAAATTTTAATGAATTTTAGTGACAATTATTATTATTATTATTATTATATAACATTAAAATAACATTTACACAACACATATAAAAATTATGTACATTTAGGCCAAAGGGGTTTGTAACCAAGTTAAAACCTTTACTTTCTCTCACACATACATACTATGATATAAATTGTATTGACGTAAATAATAGTAACGGTTGACGAGTCTTAATCAAACTGACTGGTCCAGTAGACCTTTAGTCAAGGTATACAATGCGTATAAATCCTTATTCCTTAATAATAATCAGGCGACATTGCCCTGCTGTCCTGCTACGGATCATTGCAAACGACTTCTGTCAACTACTATTGTCGTTTTTACAACCATCACTAATACAGACATGACTACTACTATCGTAATCCCATAAGATAAAATACACTATTACTAAGTCATTAATTAGTAATACTAGTAATATTATTACTTATGCATACCCTTCATGCATCGACTTTGCTACAATTCTTACTCATCCAATGACATTTTTTCAATAACATATAAGTATCGCTTTGTAAAACCCATTTTTAAACGTCTATCGCTTGGAGTTAACACAAACACGTCTTTTGTTTGCGGCTGATTCTGTGTAGAAAACAACTAACTATTATTTGTTTATAGTGCATGGTAAATACGACTAGGTAACGTAATTTGTACTTAAAAACAAGTAGGAACTAAACACAAAATGTCGCAAAATAAAATACGATTATTAATAGGTCTTGATAAATTATTTTACAGGCGAGTGGAGGCCTTAAACTACCGATTTTCATTGCATCATATTTTCGATCGTCATATTGTTTTTTAATATGGTTACTTACCAATAATTACGTAGTAGTAAGTAGTAACTATAAAACGTAGTGTTAATCGCTGATACGGAGTAATGGTAATAGATTGAAAACCGAGGATATACGATAGAAATTTTTAGTTTATAATTAGACAAAGTATACAAGACTTAGTTAATGTTGAAAATGTTTATATTAATATATTATTACATTTTAATTAATCGATGATCGGGTAATAACCGAGCAAGTGATCAAATTAGACTAATAAAGAATCCATATATTATGTAGCCAGATCTAAGGAAAATTATAATATACCCTTTATTTATAATCAATTATGGACGAATAAATGAGTGTAAGATCACACAACCGTGTCTGGTATATAATATAATGTTATATATAGCATTCATTGTAATAGAATAGAAATACTGTAATAGTGTTTTACAGACTACAGTCATTGACTACTACACACTTTTTAATTTCGTATAACTTATAGTGTTTTGTACTGCACCTAATTTTAGTTGAAAGAATATATATATATATTCAAAAATTCATTATCGAATTTTCAAAAGTAAAAAATAAAATAAAATAAAATGTACTCTTCGTGAACACTATAATACTATATAGTTTCAATACACATAGAGCCCATATAATATTATGTTGACTACAGACGGGAAACACGTGAGAACGAGTTTTGTACACACAATATTAGTACATTATGGTATAATTTTGGACACAGCATTTTTTCAAGTACATAAAAGATACTTATAATACTAATAAACTAACTTTGATCAGCTATAATTCGCTAATGGTTAAATTAAAAATAATAATTTTAACTATAAAATTCATAAAAATAATAGTCTTATTATTTTATGATATTTTAAATAAAGGTTGCCATTTGAAAATCAAAAGTTGATAAAAATAGAAATGTTGTAAAGTTTTAGAAAAGCATACCTAAAACTAAAAATTTTGAAAAAAAAAATTGAAAAAGTCAACACTGAAATAACGAGTGTTTAATGATAAAATAAACGCCCTGTATAAATATTTATTTTTAATTTTAAGTTTAAAATAATGAAAAACATCTAAGTAAATCTCTGAAGTCAGAAAAAATAATTATTCAATTAAACTACTAGATAAAGAGAATGAGAATTATTTGTAAATAACGTTACGTTAAACGTTATATTAGATATAGAACAGACGATTGGCACAGGTTTTTATAAATTTATTTTGAAAATTTGTTTTATGGTCAGTGAAATTACTTTGATAATTAGTTCATTTTTAACGTTAAACGTTATTTGTTTACCAACTTTATTTCGTCGTATTAAATCCTCTATAACAGAAGAAAAATAAAAAATGTGCTGTAACTAAATATAACATCCTATCATCGGTTAATTGAGCATTCAACATAAATAGTATACAATTTATGAACCAAATAACATTATAATAACTATTATTGAGAATTTATTCATAATAATATTATTATATATTTTGTGTTCACCCATAATGGTAGATATTATTTTATAATTTGATTCTACAAATCTGTGAACATTTCAATACGAGTACATTTCATGAAATATATTCTTTGTTTTCTTAATGACTTTATAGTATTACAATATATTTGAATTATTTAAGGTTTTTAAATGATTGTTGTTTTTATTATGATTATTTAAGTCTTCTTATTTTACGAGAATTTTTTATTTATGTTTATGAACGTTAATTTTTATATTTTTAAGACATTTAAACTTTAAAGTATGTTGGAAAAAAATTGTATATTTGATGTGTAAATTTGTGTATTACTAGATAATAATTTATAAAAATGTCTTCTTTTTAAAACATATCTAGTCAACATAGAATTGAAAAAAAAAACAAAAAGTTTTTTTAATTAATTCTATAATCTGTTATAAATGTAAAATTATAATTGTTGCTTAATATTATTATATTCAATTATAAATTATGAAAATTGTATTAATAGCAATAAACGATTTAAAATTTGTATAAAGTTTTCTTGACTTAATCATCTAAACTTAGTTGTGGTATGAAAGAAAAGTATACATTTTTTAATATTATCGAACAAAAGACATATTTTTCCTATGTAATCTTTGCTAATTACCTATAAGGATAATACTTAAGACGACGTTATACTCGCATATGTCGTTTCTTTATTACATACCAGTATTTTCGTTCAGCAGAATCCATTTTATGTTGTTAGCTTTAATATTAAAGTGAATTTACTTGTTATAAAATTTAAAATTAAGAATATAATATTTTATAGGTATCTAGGCCATCACATAGGCATATATTATTATAATAATTTGAAATTGAGTTATGAGAATTTTAAAGTTGTAATATTTTATTTTAAAATAACAATAGAAGTTTTTAAAGTGATGGCTTAGATATAAGATAATATTCTTACTTTTTGCTTTAATAACAGGAAAATGTACTCTAATATTAAATATAACAACGTAAAATTAGTTCTGCAAATTTGCTATGTTATATATTGTATATGGGACGGTGACAACATATTATGTGAGTGTGACATCCTTTGAATGGTTAAAAGCTAAAATGTAGGTCTACAATATTATAATAATAATATAGAATTAGCCAGTCATTGGAACCTTTAATATCGGTTTATCTCTGTCGCTTAACGACTTTTTTCATTTGTTTTTTGAAGCATTGGTTCTGAAACTGATACATTTTTTTTTCGTTGTTTAAAAAAACAGATTAACAGTATATTATTATCGATGACAAAGGTTTCTATTTTCTGTAGCTTTATTCATTTTCGGTTTTCTTTTCCATTTTCAGCTTAAGTTTTTGATGATCGTTCTTTATTTTGAATGATATCTGTGATTTATGTTTTATACTTACTCTAAATTTTTCTGAAAACAAACAAACTTATATCAGACGCTCGAAATTCAAGAATGCCAGTTTTTTCTTTAAAGACCAATCTTTTTTATTTGTTGGGCTTTGAATAATAAACATCCGTACTACAATATACGTTTGATATTTAAAAAACCAACACAACTTTATATGAACAGGACAACTTTACATAACAAAAATATTTTTGTCAAAGCGATAACATTTTAAATTATTGGACCGATAAGATAAAATATAGTACCCATGTAGTTTATTAATGTTTACCATGGGCAATATTTTTAAAATGCAATTTACTAGTATACAATTGTATTTAGACATTTCATAATTATTTTTCTAAATTTAGGTTAAGAATAATAAAAAAAAAAGTTTAAATACAAGTTTAAATACCGTAAAAATGTACGGTATTTAGAAACTTTTCTATAAAAAACTTGTCAAAATGTTGACAATTCTAAAAAATATTCGCTATTTTGAGGTGTTCGTTTAGGAGATTTCGTAGTATATGAAAATACTCGTTGTATATTTTTGATAAAAAAAATATTTTATATATTTTTACGTGATAAAATGTAAGATTTTTTTCGATAAGTTTACACGTTAAATGATTTTGTTTGCGTATAGTTTTATTTTTTACATTATGTCCACATGGTGTTCAGGGTATTAACGATTCACCAAAGTGTAAGGTGTCTAGAAACGGAGTAGTGTATTTTTTACACGTATCATAATTTTAGTATCAACCACAATATTATTCGTTTGCATTCTTAATCGCTTCTTGCAATATGTACAAGCTGTTGTTGCTTGTATGTTTTATTATAGTGATTTCCTACTTGGTGTGACGTACATATTATTTTCCAGTGCCAGTAAAAGCTTATAAAATTATAAAATTCATTTTTTTAATAAAATATTTATTTAATACAAAATATCATATTGTTTTAATATATACACGTTATAATATTTTAACACATAATATTACATAGTAATAATAAATAATTTATTATTTTATAGGATATTATTATTATATTTTTTTCTGTTAAATATTATCATCAAAGATATTATAAGTTAATTATTACTTGGCTTATTAAACATTTAAAGTGAATAAAAAATAAATATTCAGTCATTACTATTAGGCACCTAATTTATTGAAAATATCTAGAATGTTAAAAAAGCTAGGCACGTTGTACTATTCTATTTAATGAAAGTTTTCAAAATAACATTTATATTTATTAATTAAAATATTATATATGTCTGATTATCCAATTGCAAATTAATTGTAAGCATTAGAGATTATAAATCAAGTTTTTAAAATAATAGCATTTCTTGTAATCAATAATTTTTATATTTTATATATTTATAATATATATTATTAATGAATACAATAAACGCTATTTTTATAATAACTTGGTTTAAATCCTTAATGCTTAAAATTAGTTTCAGTAATCGAACTTTTTATAAAATATTAATTATTTATAATGTATAATATAAGAACGTATTATAAAATAATTTTAATATTATACTTTTGAATTAATTAAATTAAGATCAAATTTTTAAAATTTACATCTTTAGGTTTTTTAACCTACGTATATAAAATTAGCATTATAATATAATAAAAGTAAAATTTACTTTTAATAGTTAATCTTAGACTGTTAGTATATTTAAGTATAATATTTTTAGAGACTATCACAATTTTACTTATAAAAATAAAATTATTTACAAATTAGTTATCATTGTTACTTATTTGAATGAAACCAGGTGTAGATCCAAGGGAATCGGCTAAGGGGTTTTATTCCTCCTTTGGACATGTTATATATTATATATAATTAATATACATGAGAATGCAATATTTATAAAATAAAATTATATATTTTGTCTTTCTGTATTACAAATTAGCCCCTTTCCCCATTTCATATTTCTAGATCCGCCTCTATATCAAACGGATTATTAATATATTTTCATAAAAAAATCTTGTCAAGTTTTTTTAATTTAAAATTTAAATTTTAGTATTACTGTTTGTATTAAAATGATTTTAATGGAATTATAAAATATGAATAAATCAAATTCCAATCAGAATGTTAGGGAAACTTTTAAACTTTTTAGTTTTTCAGATTTTTATTAAAATTTTAAAATGACTAATTTAGCCATTATAATATAAATAAACATCGAATTGTATATTACAGTTAGCATAAAGCGATAACTACTACATTTTTCAAAACAAAATCTTAGATAAAAAATTAAATGTAAAAATATGAAACATACCTAAAATTATTATACATTTTGAGTTTTGCAACTTATGAAACAATTGAAGATAACATTTTGTATGTATTCACTGTTTCAATTAAAAGTTTATCAAACTGTAGATTATTCATCCAAGTACTTAGTAATTTGTTAAATATAATTCAATGGATTAACATGGAAGTGCATAAAAGTATTACCTAAAACGCATTTCTCGCAAATAAATTTCATATTATATTAATTAAAGTTTTTCATAGAAAAATGTGTAAGTTTTAAAATCGTTCCACTTGATCAAAAATAATTTCATTAAGCATCCAAGTGTATTAAAATATTTCATAACTATAATTTAAATGACGAATTTAACTCGGTAATGTTTATATGACTTGGTTTCCTGTTGTGGGTCGGTTGATAATAATACCTATGTGATTTTTTTAGTATACTTACTCAAATAAAATAAAATCATTAGGCTAATATATTATATTAGTAATCCACGTGATATGATAATCATAAACATTGAGCGCAGTGGTATCGTCTTAGGATATTCAACGGCCAAATTGGACGGTTTTCGTTCATATTTTAATGCCAGTGATGAAGTGAATTTTCGCATAACCACTTTTACACTGAATTATAATACGCTGAATGATTTTTGTTAAACTTTGTTTTAACTCATTATATACGGCATCCACATAAAAATAAAAAACACTCGTGTCAGATACTATTTGACAAGATCGTCAACATTTTCCAGGACACTAGCTACATCTATCTATCCAATAATCTGGTAGTATTAATAGTATTATTAATATGGTAATGTACATTAATCGTGATGACAGCTACTTCGATGTATTTGCCTTATATGTTTACTTTTTCTATTTATGATAATGTCACCATTTATACATCATCGATCCATCATAGCTGATGATAGAACGGTTGCGACTAACATCTAGTATTAGACCACTTCAGCGATCAATCACTAAAGACTAGATGTATCCATGATAACCGTTATAATACTATAGACAATTATGGAGGTACAAACAATAAAGTTACGTTAGAAAGTCAGATCAGTGCAAAATTGATTGACTGTTTTCGTTGTTGTGAAGTACGAATAGAATACCATGACATCAATACGGTTGGTTGAGAATAATTTACGTATTTATTTCAACAATAATGATAACAAGCAATCGTATAAAAGAACTTATTCACCTTTTGGTAGTTTATCATAATCAAAAATTCAACAAATGTTATGATAATATTTTTCCATAAATTTAATAATATATAACTGAGAAAAACCTGTCCGTAATAATATATATTTTAATGACTTAAACAGGAAATAATCCAGAAATAACCTTGATTAAATATTTAGATAGTTTTTTTGAAATAAATTAAATTATATTATATTTTCAAATTTTCGAATTATGTTATATAATTTATTACAAAAATTCAAATATATTTAATTTAAATCAAACAAAATAAATAATATTACATATGATTTATATGACCATTGATCATTATGAAATAAATAAATCGCATAAGTTACCAATTTTGGACAAATGTTGCTCAATGATGTAATAAAGAAAGTCGTATAATTATATTTATGATTATTATTAGAAACCTAAATTCAGAAATAATATTACCAACAAGTATTGAATTAATGTTTCAAACAATTGTATCCAAGACATCGACCATTCAGTTAATTGTTGTAAGAGGTGGGTAGGTAAGTAACAAAAAAAATCGTTTTAGCTTAAAATGTATTTTTAATAAACATACAATACGTTAATACAACTGATGTGTACACAATATAATATGTAAGTAATATAACATTATAGTAATGCAACCAATGCATGACGACATTATGAAACGCAGAAAATAATTTTTTAGCGCTTTTTGTTGCTTGGTGTCACGCTCATGATCATTTTTCTTCAACTAATATTGCATGACGATTGAATTTTGATTGTTAATTATGAATATAATATTTTATTATTTTTTTGTATAAATTTCATAGTTATATACGACCGTAATATTTATATTAATATAACATAATATGACTTGATTAAATTATTCTTATAAACTACAGTCATTTTTATTATTTTCAAGCAACGAGTTCAAATATTATTATAATTATATAATAATTAATAATAATCAAAAACGTTTTTATGTGACAGAATGCGACTTTTTTATCATTATTTCATACAATTATAATAATAAAATTTCAAATTAAAAAAAAACGGTCAAATTCGTAGGTAATACACGAATGTTTTTCAAACTTTACAAAAAAAAAAAGGAATAATAATAATAAATAATCTCAATCTTTTAATGACTTAAAATAATAATAAATGTGAAAACAATTTCGATTTATTATCCATCATTTGAAATAATTTATTTGATTAATTATAAAGTTTAAGAATCAATGGTTAATACATCGTATATCGTTTTATATTTAATATAATTTGATAAAACCTTAGCGTGATATTTTTGGTTAAAAACAACTAGGTACAGTTTATGGAAATAAAATAGTATCATTTTGGAGTAACAATATTTTAAACATTTTAAATTTTTTTTTTTTTTCTAACAATAACATTATAATATCTATAGTTTATAGCAATGTACATTTTAGAGACAGTAAGTAATAATCAAAAATTTTACAATAAACGTAGAAAAAATAATAATTATCTAAACATATAGCACAATAATTTATAGCGTATATTATATATAATATTATGATAGGTCAAGGTATAACATAAAAAGGGTAAATTTCGCAGTAACCGTTCAAAAAGTCGATTTTTATGCGTAGGTATATAATTGACAGCATTATCTTATTTTAATAATAAATAATAACAATAAAAACAATTTCCTAGAAAATTTAAGAGATAAAAACAATAGTATTATTTAGTGTTTTACGAATAGTTTGAAATACCAGTTGATTTTAAAAACTTTTTCTTTCTAATTACTTAATAAGGTTTAATTCAATTACAGTATTGTCATTTTGATTGTGAACGTATATCAAATAGTAATAAATAACAGAAATGAAACATTAAATTTTGATTTTAAAAAATAATTCCTCGTAAATTATTGTTTGTCACTTAGTATGATTTATCTGATAAAATATTATCTAACGCGAAATAAATGCATTTTTGTTTTGGAACGATGCGGTATAAGTAACAAGAACAACCTCTGGTCAAATTATATCATATATGTCAACTGCAATTTAATGGTCACGTCATTCTTAAATATATAGAGTATTTTTCGTTATAATACTCTCATATGTGTAGTTCACCTTTACAACGTTATTCCACTTGAAAGACCAAATACGATTTTAATTGACACGAAGACAATACATTTTTGAAGCACAGATTCCGTTAAGCTTATAATCTCATTCATTAGGAATTGAAAACTTTGCCTAGTTAGTTACAGAATATTGATTACAAAATATTATAGTTAACGAAAAAAAGACTACGTCCGTCAACATTATGACTATTATCTATTCACGTGATGGTGACATACAAATGAACGATTGTTTCGAAAACTTTTTGATGATAGGTAAAGTATAATATTTATCATTTGAATATTGGCATAAATATATTTTTAAAAATAATTAAAAAGTAATCTGCCACGATACCAACCAGGAAATCATTCAAAATCATTCGTATACACTTTAAACACAGAAAATAAAATAATTTAATTTCTTATACAATGTTAGAACAATACACTGTTCACGTCCACAGCGGGTCACCACAACGTTTTATAATTATAGTTAAATTATCTTAAAGAGTACGATTTCAAAGGTAACCGCGTGCCCATTTCCATGAATAATTTTAAACCATTTAATATTTATATATTCGTAAAATGTATGACTAATATAATGTATACTAACTATTTATACATTGAATTGTATACATTATACACAATTGCACGCATACACATGCCGTCGAAATGTTGTTTGAGAATCTGAAACACATACAATTATTATTAGCGCTAGAATTTTGAGCAAGTGTATTCGTGTTTTAATAAACTTCATGATAATATTAACATAATAAATATTTCACGTTACTAGTTGTAAATCGTTCTCAACTCCAATTCTCAAACACGGTAATTAAAAGAGAAATAGCCGCATTTTAGTAATGGTTAGCGAGTACCTAATTCCTCTTATTCTCTTTTTGTGTTTTAATTAAAGGCAGCCGACCTCTCTTAACGACAACAAAAACAGCAATAATATAATAATAATAATAACACTGTAGAAAGCGATCATGGGTTCCGTGTACCTACAAAGTTATCGTCATCGGTTTATCTTACGGGTAAACAAAAATGAACCCTTTTTGAACGTATGCACACCACACCACCTCGGATGTTGGCAAGTATCAATAATACACTGCCGGTCGTCGTACTCAAAAATGTTTGTATTTAATTATAAATCAAAATACCCTTCTCCCCTTGAAAAAAGTGAGATTGGAGTGGAATGCGGTTGCATGTGTTTCATTTAATTAAGTATATGTCCTCATTTAGATTCGATCGAGGTTTTTTTGGGAACATTTATATTTTATATGCACGCGTTAGAAATAATATAATTTATAGATAAATGGCAAAACGTTTCACGAACCGCTGTAGTCTTTAATATTCCTGATGTAATTTAAAAGTTGATGGTCGACAGGTTCAATCGATTGTAGCACAGGGTGTAATAACAATATACATACTATTGGGTTATGTGCTGGGGAGGGGAGGGAGAGAGAAGAGGAAGGCACAGCTTAAAAATAATAAGCTATAAAATTGACTATTCGTATTTTTATTTTACGCTTAGTGCAGTATAGTAGTAACTCATCAGATATCGTGATATATAAATACTAAACAAATTTAAAATTTAAAAGTTTTGCATGAAATTTTAAATTGGAATATATAATATAAGCGATGAAAGGGCATGGTTAACTTTCCTGCACAAATCCTTTTCTATCGCTACATCAATGAATATATACTTATTAACACGTTGTATCGTGACATGCAGGTAGGTATATACTATATATCCGGTAGTCGTTTTACGTACGTCCAAGTACATGCGTTATATATTTGGTGAACAAAAGTGCGGATATCATATCGCCGTGGTCCGGCGGAAGCTGTAGTGAAAATAACATTCATACGACTGTCTACCACGGTCGTCATTGTCACGGTTTCCGGGCGATAATAATACGTTGTGGGTTTTTTTTTTTTTTTTTTTTAATACAACACTAGTTTACAGTGTTCTTGCGGATAATTTATCACTGCTGAAGTTCATCAGAGTTACGAATCACAAGTTTTGAATTCATTACTGTCCTAATGATTATTTTACCAATGTCTGTGTTTAAAAATTACTATTGTTCAAAATAATTCGTTGAATAAATCATTCGAGCGTTGTTGAATTCGTGAAATAAATTTGTATGTAAATACTTTTGTAATACTTCGAAAAAAGTTTGGTGAGACACTGCAGCGTTATTGTTTGTCATAGCTACAGTAAATAATGGATAAAATCGTATATTATTATTATTTTACAGTACCTACTTAGAAGTGTGAACATAACCTAACATTGTGTGCTGATGTGTAGAGGACCGAGGAGGAGTTTGTAGAAATAATAGTAAAAATAAAAAAAATAACGTTCACGGGAGACAATGGACAATTATGGAAGCGACGACAGTATGTATAATGGGATGTAGTATAATTGTATGACTTCATCGTCGGTATAGGGATGTATAATACTGCACTGTATGGCTGTAGAACCGAACTAGATGGCGGCTGCCTTAATTTTAAGTCAGAGGTTATGGATATATTTTTTTCTTCTTCCCGTCGACGACGCTCGTTCCGTGTGGCTGTTTGTGAAATGCCGGACAAAGTCGACGAGAAGAGAGAAAAAAAAATATATGTACACAAAACGACAACAAGCATTGTGGCTGAGTAGTACAGAAAGTGTACAGACCCGTCTCGTAAATTACGTCTGGAACGTAACGGCGGCGACGGCGGCGGCAGTCGTTGCAAAGACAACGATGCTAATAAATTCTTTTCCACATCCCGCAGTCACGGGCTCAGATTTGGCTGCCACGCTCACTGAAAACAAAACAATTAATGTTACGTGTCGGTCCAAAAGCGCGAATATACACACACACACACACACACACACTGCAAAGCACATAATATAGGTATATATTATTATATATGTACGATATATACGCGTTTGCCGCGTATAGATTTATATATAGATTTATACGCGGCAGCAGCATTGTGGTTACTATGACGACAAATCGTATCCTATGAAGCACACACTACGAACACTATTCGCAATCGAAGACGACGGCCGGATAAGCTGTTATTATATTTTCCGTGTGTAGGTGTGTTGTACGGAATGTATGTTTTTGTCACCTCTCGTGCACTGTTTTCTGCTGGCGATATTATAATAATATGTAGGTAGCCATAGTTTACTACGAGTCCGCGCAAATGGGATTCCACGAGGTACACATTATTCAAAACATATTATTCCCTCTACTGTGGACGTCAGTTGAATCAAATCAAATAAAAAATAGACGCGACGGTGTGACAATTAATCGACTAAAAATTCATCGAGTATAACTTGAAATTCGTACCGTTAGATATTACATGTTGTCATATTGTGTAATATTTCCTTACGAATTTTTCGTCCGTGTTCGGTATAACGTCCTACGGTTATAACATGTACGGTACGCGAATATAGTACACAGATATAATTATAATATTTCGTACGGGGTTACGAATCGTAATTTCGTAACGTTTAATGCACTGATGGTTAAATTCACTTAGGATTTATTTGACTTTGGTTTAATTTTATACGTACTCGAAAATGATAATATCGTCCACGAGTTTTATTCTACGTTATTTAAGTATAATTTTGAATTTTCCTCCTATTTATCATATTTTATATTATTATTCAAATTATTGTAATATACATTATAAGTTATAATAAACCCGTTTCATACTGTTACATCGTATTGCGTAGGTAGGTATGCTTTACAAAAGTCGGCGATATTATTGATACTGTGATAGAGGAAAAATGGTAATGTGTGTTGTGTGGAAAAATGGTTACGCGTCTATGTCAATAAAGTATTATATTCAATATAATATTCATGTTCCCGTTTTTTCAGGTACAGCCAAATGGCTCGATATCTGTATACTGATTTACGGACTATTGTAAAGTAATTAATGTTTTTTTAAATGTAAAATACTATAGATTTCCCGATTAAATAATAATAATGTTTATAATAAACATGTTATTTACGATTACACGCACCACAGACTGCATTTGCTATGTTAAAATTATATGTTTGTTATATAATAATATAATATGTCAGTCAGAAATCACGCGAGTACGTTATTACGTTTGCCAATGCTTATTTACATTATAGGTACCGTATCGTAACCTAACCTTCACAATTCATGTGTGAATTATCTTACTGTAATTTCGTATTTATTTTATTTGAGTTTTATTTTACCACTTCATATTATCCATTCTGTGAGTTTACTCTATTTAAGCATTTTTTTTTATTGTTGCAAACGTGCAGTTGTTCATACAATGCTTTATTGATAAAACTAAATAATGTAAGTATGATATTATTGAAGATTCGTTTTGTGGTTCATATTTAAGTATCTTAACTGTATCTACTTAAAAAAAATAAATAAATAATTAACACAATTTTTAATTTTTGTTAAATAGCGATAAATTAGTCTTTGTATTAACAACAAAAACATAGTTTTAACATTATTTATACGCAAGCTTTATGAATAGTATAACAATATTTTAAATTTAGTTAATGTTTCGTGATTTGTTCATAATTATATTTCAATTATTCGGTAATAATTAAATAGTTATTATTTTATTACATAGTGGTAAAATTATTAGATTAATTTTATAAGACCGGAAATTATAGAAATCTAAAGTTCTTAATTATCTTATTTAGTCAAATTGATATAAATAATTCGAGATACATCTTATGCAAATATAACTTGTGTATTAATCCTATAAAATATAAATATTTTAGTAAAAATGATAACTGTACATCTTATTAGATATTAAAAATAAATACATATTATATTGATTAACTATCATTAATTACAAACTAAACTAAAAGTTTGTCAATAAATAGTGATGCTAATTTTCAAACATAATAAGACCCAGAATTATTTGAACCTTGGCTTGATCTAGTAAAATCAACATAAGTACAAAAGATTAAAACAGATTCAGAAATTACCATTATTATATATCTTATGGTCTTGAATTAACAACAAATCAAACAGACGAACAAAAAAAAAAATATTTTTATATGACGAAAAAAAATGAGAAAATAGACATAAATCTTTTTAAAATAATAAAATGTAATTCAATATCAATCAATTATGTTTAATCTTTTCTCAGAGTGGCAAGATTTGATTATTTTAGACAATTTAAGTTGAATATATTATTATATAATATAAATGTATACTATTTTTAACAACAGTTCAAAAATAAATTTAATTTAATTTATTAATTTACGGGAATAAAAATCCTTTATAATATATTAAATGAATTATCAAAAAATTAGTTTCTACTTTTGAAGTTTTGTTTATAGCAAAAAAAAAGTTTTAAAACGTTTGCATTGTATGCTTTTAAAATAAATCCAATTATGTTTCCAACTGCCTGTTACTTCATCCGGTATAACAATCACTAGGTATATAATGTTATATTTGATATCATGTTTTAAATAAACCTTGTGTCTAACAATTCGACATTTATTTATTACAGTCTGAAAATAATGTAAAATGTATTGGTTTTTCAATAAAGTGTTTAAAATAAAAAAAAAAATGTTTATTTATTTTCGGAACAGTAAAATAAGCTCAAAATGTTTGATACAGTTTCTATCGAGATTGAATATTGAACACAGATGGTACTTTAAAAGGTAATTTTTCCAATTTTCTAGTAGTTTTCGTAAAAAAAAAAAAAACATTGATAAAATATAAGCAAGCACCTGTTTTAGACAAATGTTCTCCATTTTTGGTTATACCAAGCTCTACTCAAAATCGCTTCTCGGATGCAATGATTTATCATTGCTTTTAAATATAAAGACACTCGCTATTATGGCCCATCCAAATTTATTACCATCAGTATTCAGTACTTTTTTATTCAGTAATGGTACGCAAACATTTTCATAAATGACGTAAGAAATATCCATTGTTCAATCGACGTGTATAATTGGATGGTTTTATACATTTAAATGTGTGGTTATTTGTAATATTCTATTTTTGTTCAAACATTTTCTTTAAAATTGTAAAAATATCAAACTATTATTGTTTTGTTCATTTGTTTTATAAATTATGGTTTAAAAATTATTTTGCGTCATACTTCATTTTCTATAAAGTAATAACGATTTTATTTAAAAACTCTTTTTCTGTTATATTTATGTAGTATTATTTAAATTATAAATCCATATTATCTTAAAACAATACAAAATATAATTATTATTTCAACATTTCCACAATTTTTTTATTAAAAATATTAGTCATGGTTATATTTTCAACTGGTTATGCTTAATAATCATAGGTTAATAAAGACAACCGTTTAATCGGAACTATTATTCAATTACGAAAATAAATATGTGGTTGTAGCTTAAACGTTAACCGTTTATCTGAGCCATGAATCCAGATAATTGGTACATTTTTATTGAGTGTATTATATATTTATATGAATTATGACCAATAATCTGAAAATATTCGCGAAATTGAATTAAATTATAAGATTAAATGTATATTGCATAGATCTTATTTTTATTGTACGTAATATGTTCAATTGTGTTGTGTTAATTAATGTTATTTAGTGCATCAGTTGTTAATCGTATTTGGTGAGCACAATAACGACTCTTCGTATTTGTGAACATTTATAGTTTCATTCGGAAATTTTAGGAGTACCTAAATTATAAATTGTGTGGATTTAACTTCATTAACAGTTTTTTTTTTTGAAAACAAGTTCATGGCCAAGCGACAACCCGGAAAAATAAAATTTGTCAATTAATAATAATGTGTAATAATAAAAATATAAAAATAAAATTATAATAATCAGTTATCAATAAATTTGTATGGTTTTTTCTTTTATCTCGGATTGTTGGGATAACTTATTGGAATCGAATGTATATTAATTATTAATCCGTTGCGACGTACAAACTTAATAAAATATGTTAACAGTGAGCACTGCTAAGAATACGCGATAATTTAAATATCTAGTATGATTCACTAAGCATTAACCTATAGTACTTTTCTTAATGGATTTATTTAGATTTTGATTTTTAAAACTTTTAAATATACTTAAGGGCTTTATTTTGAAATACTTAAATATTATATGGATACCATTTAAGAAGCGAGTGTAACTTATTTATTTAAAAAGGGAATCACCATATTTACTATAAATTGTTAATCAGATTACTTTTTTTAAAAATTGTATGTATCTAAATCGTAATTCGAAGCGTAGTTTTTCAGTTATTTATCTTTGAGTACTAAGAATTCATAAATGTATAATAGGCTTGGAAGATATAAGGGATATGATTGTTTAAAAATTAAGGTTATAAATATTATAATTTATTAATTTTTATAATTAGTAAAAAATTATCAGAATATAATAGACAAAATATCACGTATACTTAAAATATTTATACAATTATTTTTCAGGACTGTTATAGTTTTAATTTACACAAAATTAAAACTTGAAAAATAAAAACCACTTAAATGCATTTTGATATATTATATATAATTAAATATAGCATTTTAAAGAAATTGTTTATTAGATAATTTTAATCAAAAAATTTAGATCTCATATTTTTTTTATAAGACGTTTATATCACTATAGGATACTTTTTAAAATGGTATAAAAAAATAATCGAAAATGTGATTCATAAGTAAACTTAAAAATTCTAAAAATCAAAATTTTAATCTACTCATTTTCAAAGAAAATAACGGAGTTCAGCATGTTTAGTATTTAATCATCCGTATAAACCTACCTTAACCTAATCTTTAAAATATATATTTGGTAAATAAAAAACATAAAATACGTATCACCTATAAATATTGAACTATTAACTATAATAACACGAGTTACACGGTTTTTTGTCATTTACTACTCATAGCATTCATTATCCAGGTATGTGGTCCACGACATCTATCCATTTTTTATATACATAAAAAACAAGCAATATTTTGTTTTTGTATACGAAAGACAATCCGCAGAACAATATTTGTCAAGAAACTACTATTATCACACTATATTTTCTTTTTTTATAAAACAAAATTTAAGTTACCAGATTTTTAATAGTACACTCACAGTTTACGAAATCAAGACGTAGTTAGTCTAGACTAAAGTCTAGTCTGTTCCGAATTATTATTGTTACATTTCTATATTATCCATTGTGACCGTGTATTTCTTTCAATAAAATATTTTTGTCAGCCAAATTACTGCATATAACTACGATTTATGCTGTTTTGATTTTTCCAGATATCATAAGGTATTATCATACCTTATTATTTGATAAAATTAGGCACCTAACTAATTAATTATTTTCAACTTATATTGTAAACACAAACATAATTAGGATGAGAATGAAAATAATAAAAATTGTATGTAATATTATTGGTATGTATTATATGTGTCATATATATATATATATATTATAATGCATATTAATATTATAGGTACCTACCTACATATAAGTAGAGACAAATACATATTTTTCAACATTACATTTTCGTTTGCAGCCCCGTTAGTTTTTACGGTTATACCGGTTATTCAGTATTTCACTTATACTCTGATGACCTGCTGGGTACATTAATAAATGATTCATTTCATTCTCCTGAGCATGAACTTGCGCAACTAAACGACCCAAAATCAAAACAATACCGAGGTACCTAGCCTCTTCTCCTCTTATTCGACCACGGTTTTCTGATTATAATTTATTTATAATAACAGCCCGAGTCCACAAGTTAGGGTCGGGATCTATACAATGTGTTTAATAAAAAATGAAGGAGACAAAGATAATATTCTAGTTAATATAAATAACAAAAGAGTCGAAACAGAGGTGTTTTATATATAATAATAATAGTAATAATTTTTATTTTTATTATTATTTTCTCAGTGTTTTATGTTTTAAATAGCAAAAAATACGGTTTATATACTCTTAATAGCAAGTTAAATGGTATAATGTGTTCTTAATTAATATTTTTAAATCAAAATGATTTAATTATAGTTTTTAACATAGGTACCAAGTATAATAATTTAGAGTGTAACTGAATTTAATACTTAACTATCAATAATATAGTGTTACAAATATAGTTTTGTTTTTATTTATAATATATATATATATATATATTATGTGCAATATAATATAATATAATAAATAAATGAATTAACAAAATATAAAGAAAATTAAATTTTAATTTTAAAATATATTATAACAACTGCCAATTAATTATAGTTCATAATAAAAATTAAAAAATAATTCTTATAATTTGGATAAAATAGGATTAAGTTTTACATTTTTATAAAATCTTTGGAAACAAATCAAAAACCTAATTTAACTAAAATAGTATTCGACAAAAAAATACTTGGCAAAAATGTATTAAAACACAAAATAATGAATGTTCAAAACGGCTAAAATTTCTTATCATATTGGTAATATTATGTTGATAAATAGAAAGATATTGTAAATTAATAATATTAAAAATACTTAAATTATAAATTGCATTTTATCATTTCAAACTTTACTTTAAAATAAAATATAACACACAGCACATAACTTTAAAAAATTAGTTTATCCGTTTGAAAACATAAAATTTTATTAACGAAAATATGCTACAAATTTGTTTTTTTTTTTTATGTTTTTCGTATTATAATCATTGAAATTAGATATTACTAGAATCGGTCATTGGGTTAATGAATATTATGTTTTTTTTTATAAATTTATAATTTGTGTTGCTAATTAAGTTTTATGTTCTTTTTTTTCCAAATGTTCAAACTGTGTAAATTGTAATAGACTAGGTTAAGTACTCTGAAAAAACAACAGTTGGAAATATGGTTGGAACTTTTTTATAAGAAAAAATACACGGAAAAGTGCATTTCAGAAACACTCAATGATTAATTTCGGTATTTATTTAATACAGTTAATGGACTTTTTTCAAAGAAAATTGTTTTTGGAATATAATATGTATATATATATATATAATATATATACATTATATACTAGAAATTCGACAGTCAAAATTCTCAATAAGTCGAAAGAAAATAAATCTTTTTTATTTACCTACTTTATATACTCTAAATAAATATAATATATAATACAAAATTGTATTATATTATGATTTATAAAATATTTTGTATTAGGTATGGTTTTTTTTTACTATTTTATTTATATTGGGATTATATAATACTACTGTAATTATTGATTTTATTTCTTGTTTCAAAACGACTATCGATATTTTATGCCTTATTACAAATATTCACTTGAAAATTGATAAAGCTATCATTACAATTTTGAATATTCAAATCGCGTAAGTAATTAAATTTAAACGTTTTATGCAGAATTATATTTTTGATAAATGTGGTTGTGGCAACCAACAACTATGTGATGTGTATTAAAACTCACTAAGTATGCATACAAAACAGGCTAATTGCGGTTGGAATGTTCTGAGAAGGTAAGCGGAAGTGTAATATTTAACAGTTGCGATGCAATACGTGTATCGAAGGAATTGCCGAAGGACTATGTTTCGTAATTAATCTCGTTCAACGGTGATGTTGGTAATCAGTCGGTTGTTAATCATTACGAAACCTTTAACAAAGTTAGTGGAACTTTGGTGTCATCATCTATGAGTGTATATGTGTGGCGATGGAGGTTGAGATTTGTAGGGTTAAGGTTATTTTGAACCCCAACTCCTAAGTAAGTTCTATAGGGATCACACGTCCCCTTAAACATCATTGTAGGTTTATTGTACGAATCGCTATCGTCAAGCCAAACATAGCAAGAAACAGTATAAAGTTTATGTCCATAGGATTTCGTAGATTCTGTGCTTTAGTTTCACACTCAATTATCTGAATACATGTAGTTTAATATACTAGTAACATATTATATACATACACTAACATAATATAAATATATAAGATCAAAACTAACAAACTTGACAGGAATAGTTTATTAGTGTGTGTGTGTGTGTGTGTGTCTCTCTCTATCTACAATAATTAATAACAAAAACATACTATATTTTCACACACTAATTACCTATGATTGAAGACGACCTATAATCGGCGTAATCGTGGAAGTCAGCTTTATGATTTAGGAACCCAGGTATGGTAGATAGACACGTCAGTTGCACTTCGGCACCAAGTTTATCCGACACCGGAAATGTGAGCCTCATTGCGGAGGCGGAGTCCGACAATGCCTTAACGATTGGTTTCATATAGGTATCCGGTGGCTGAAAAAAATGTATAATTAGTGAATTATTATTAATGAAAAAATTAGTATTAAAAATGCTCTACAGTATAATATTATATTATACAGGAATTAATTTTTAAGTCCACAAACAATTATTTTATTATTTATTATTTTTAACCTATTGTGAGAAACGACACTTGTCATAAAATAATTATATAATTATAAGAAATATAATATTATAAACGTATATTCTATGATTGAACAATCATAGAATAAAACTAAAATGATATATCTAAATCATTAGCTATAACTTATGTAAAATATATTATAATGACAATGGGACTGTATATTTAAACAACAAGTGTCAAATTAGCAAAGAAAATTACTGGCCATAAGCCAGCTATAGAAAAAAGGTGTCTCATATATAATGGATTTAGACTATTAGATTTAGTACTACATTGTTAGGTTAGGTCAAACTCAGACTGCTCGAGTTTCATAAATCAATAACAATTTTAACATAACAACCAACAACGCATATTAATATTTTATTTACGACGGATGTTACAGACGGTTGAATCAATTGATTTCCATCATTGAGTAAATATTATACTCGTTTTAATATGATTTGGACTTTGGACGCATGTACCATGAGTACCTATGTCGTTATAGTTTAATTTTTTTATTATTATTTAGAAATACGCATTTACAATTAGGTTATTCTAAATCTAATACCTAAGATAGCATTTAAGTTAGTAGATTAATATTTTTAGGTGTAATAGCTATACAAAATAAGTGGTACAAACATGAAAATAATAACGACAGTTTAAATTAAATAGTGTAATTTCGATAGATGAAAACATTTTGTGAGTAGAGTGATGGGTTTCTGAAATAGGTGTAAGAAATTCACAGATATTGTATGGGGTATTAAGCTCATTTCAAAATTGTATATTATTGAAACATTCGGTAATAAATATATTTGATTGTATCTGGCGTGGCAGATGAGTCACAGAGAAGTTGATCTTATCCAGCCATCAGGTGCTTGTGTATTAGGTTAATATGCTCAATTTTAAGTCTGTTTTTTTTTATTATTTGTAGTTAGTGAGAGAACAATTTATCGTATTCTTAAATAAGGGCGATTTATGTTATTTTTATAAATTTGTTGTTATCAAGTAAACTCCATTTTTTTCTGCCATAATTGATATAAATTTAGGTTTATTAGGTGTTTTGTGTCTGGATATGTTGTGACATTCCATAGCAACGTAGGTTCTTAGGTTGCTTTTTTATGTTTAATTTCAAAAACTAAATACACGAAAAAATTAACACTAATATTATTTTCCAAATATCCAGAAAAATCTCGTGTTAATTTTTCATTTAAAAAAGTATATTATTCCATATTTGTGTGCATATGAAGTTATTTTTTTTAGTATTGACTAGGTTTTAGTGCTCGTTTATGCATTATTATTTCTCTGAAGAGTAAACTATTTCTGTGGCTTTTAATAGTGCTGTTACAGTTTAATATTATTATTATTTCATTTAACCACAACCATAATAAGTGAACATCGTGACAAAAAAACTTTTGATTTGTAAAAACTATATTGTTGTCCCAACAAAAAAATAACAGTTTTTTTTTTTTTTGTTAATATTATTAGTTTATTATTTTTTTCGTACAGTTTTCTAAACAATCTACTAACAACTGAAAAAATAACATGTTTTTTCACATCGCATTTGATACATATGTTAAAATTGTTATTATTTTGTGAATTTGTATTATGTTTTCTCCATAGAAAAAACTACTGTCTTGTATACAATTGTCAATACATATCAGTCTATTGTTATGCCATAAAAACTTAAATTAAAAACTGAAAAGACTATAAAATTATGTGTTATTTTTATTATGTTATAAAGATAGTACTGAGTTTTTTTAGCAGCTTATAGTATTCATATATTCGTACAGCTAGGTATAAAACTTAAATTATTTTATCAAGTATTTATGTATTTAACTGGTACAGTGAAAGCATAGTATAATATTCCAATATGTTAGAGTTAAAATTACAGCTGGGTTATGAATGAAAACTTATTTATTCTGAATTTGGGGAAAATCTGGGTACCTGAGGTAGTTTATTTTGATGGCCTTGTGACCCTGCGGGCATTAAATATATGAAGATGTGGAGCTAAAAGCCCGCGAGAACGTATCATTTCAATGAATCATGCCAAATTCTGCGCACGCTTACTTGCTACATAATTTACCGTTATTGCTATTTCACGTGTTTTACTGCTTCTAAAGGCACTAAAAAATTATCCATATACTTGTGATTCACTAAATAAAAAATTTAAAAATATATTTTACAAGGTCATTAATATAATGATTACAGTTTGTTATTATTTATTGCGATTCAAGTATTTTCAATATAAATTGTGAATTGTATGATAATGTTTCTATCTTCAAAAATATAGTTTTTTGTTTCCATGTCACGTTTTAAGAGTTCAAATACGTATACGGTATTAGGAATTATTAGAATAGGTACCTACCATTATTTTATATAACATTTTTAGTAAAGCAATTTGTATTTCAAATGTATATTAACATTTTCCTTATTCGATAAAAAAGTGACTAAAAAGAAAAAAATAACTTTTATTTGAATTTTTTATGAATTTCACTTATTATATAATTTATATATTGATAATAATATACGGTTATTCATCATAACATAAATATAATTATGTATGGTATTCTTTTTTTCCTTTTTTATCCCAACCTCAATAGTTTTCTTGACTTTTAATTTGTATTTTATTATATTGATTAAATGACCTTTAAAAATCTATGTTCTTAAAAGTAAAAACTATTTTTTTTTTTAAAGGTCAAACAAATTAAATAAATATATCTTTTTTTGCTTGCAAACCTACATTAAAAAACTTACATTTTTAATTAAGAACAAAATGTAAACACAACAAAATTATTATTAGGTATTTAGATACCACTCTGTTGTTTATTAGGTGTTGAGTGGCCCACTGATATGAGTGTATTAAATTTGAATTCAACGAATATAATTGTATACAAAAAACGATTCTGAAAGGTGGAGGTGATCTGTTTTATATTACCAAGTGATAATGATTTTTTGATAAAATATCTGAGTAATTTATTTTATTACTAGTATTATAATAAGTTTATAATATTATTATTTTTTCCGAAAATATTATATTTATGATATTATAAGTATTACAATTATTTTAAAAATATCTATTTATACCACTGTACATCGACTTATTTAACTTGATATTTAATAATATTTATTTTTACTTCAAAACAGTAAAAATTAATCATAGTATAAATAAATCATAAATATCACTGCGTATGGTAAAATTAACAATAATGAAAAATAAATTAATTCGTTTGAGAAAAATAGATATTATATGGGTGAATGTCCAATGTCATTAAAATTTCAACTTAAAATGGTCATACAAAACTAATTTGACTATCCGATAGACATTTGTTAAATATTGGTTTCAAAAGGTATAAAAAAAAAACTTTTATATTCAAAAATTTTTTTATGAATATATGATTACAAAATAATTTGTGATTTTTAAGATGTTGACAAATTTTGTAATAATTCTTACTAAAATACTCATAAAAAATATTGTAATTAATAATTTTCGATATTTTTTAATTGGGTAATGAACCACTTATTGGGATATTTGTATTAAATTTTTAAGTATTTCTATCTTTTCGTGCATTTTTTATGAGCATTTATGGAAAAAAAAAAGAACACGCATTATTGTAAAATCAATATAATATTAGGTATAGAATTTTATATATATTTCATTCAGAATCTGATATGAAAATAAAAACACATTGAATAATTTTTAAAATATTTATGATCTAGTAAATATTATTCGTAAATACTACTGTGATTAGTTAATTTTTTTTTTTCAAGCATAATTTATATCGTAAACTATTTTATTTTAAAACCTATCTTGATATAATCTAACTACATTTATAGTACTATAGACAGTATATCATTATTGTGTCTCAGTTTTATTTTTAATATTTGATTATTATCACCTTGTTATGTTTGTATAATAATCAATTTTACAAATTATTTTATTATTTTATTTTTAGATAATAAGACCAAATTTCTTGAATTTATAACAATTACCAATAAAAGAAATAAATAGTATACATTGTAGGCATGAAACAGAAATAAAAATGATTTGCGTATAATCATTGTAATCTTATATCACGTTTTCTATTATTAGTAAAACTATTATTACTGAAAGTGATTAATAAATCGATTTGAATACTAACACGCAGTATAATAATTATAATATTATCATTTTTTTTTCAGAATATTGAAAATCTAAACTATTGTTATAATATTTAGTGTTCACATGAAAGTTGACAGGACACTGATGCATCTGAATTGCCTATACAGAGTGCCGTGTAACCACTTTATCTTCAAATCAAATTATTTTTTTTTTTAGAAATAAGATAATTTGTATCGTTTATTTAGATATCTTATAACCAGTGAATAAAGAAATATTATGGGACAACTCGTGTAATTTATGTATAATGTATCTAAACATTATCATATTTTATATTCAAATTATTGAATACACCGATATTCATCTAGAATTTACCAATTTGCTAATAATAACTACAAATATTTTGTTACAAATTACCCTTCTTCCGTTGACCAACCATGTGATTTCAGGTACAGGCTTCGAAGGCCCTGATGTACACGTGGCGTCTAATATATCTCCTACGTTGAACACATCTTTGAAAATTTCAATCGTAGGATCAGTATTTTGAATTTCTGAAAATAAAAATAATATGCTTCTTAGAATTTTGTTCTTCATTCATTTGTTTGACAAAAAATGTGCTTACTTATAACTGTAAGGTCGTGGGATTCTGATGTTTTACTATATATTGGAGATTCTGTAGTTACTGTACATGCATATTGGCCAGAAGCATCATGTTGTACGTCCATGAGTGCCAACTCTGAGGGTTTTGTTTGGCCCCACTAAAAAGATAAAAACAAATATCAATGGATCAAATGTTAAATTGAGATGAGACTTTGATATAATATATTATAATAATTATGTTTTATGATAGATATTTAAAAAACAATCTATATATATAAAATATATGAGTAAAAATCATATTTAATTGTGTATTATTAATCGGTAAATAAATAACCTTACTAATGGAATAACTATGAACTTTGAATACGTTTCGAAAACTTGATCACCATATTAAATAATAATATTTAGTGTACATAATAACAATAAAACGTTGATTAATATTAATATTTAATGGATATTAACAATTAAATATTGCCAACTTTACAAATACCTAGTTATTCATTGAATAAATTAATAATTGTAAGAATTAGTTCAGTGTTTTAAATTAAATGCTATGCTATTTTTCTTGTTCCCTATTTTATTTATTCCTTAGTGTATAAATATATTATACAGTGCGAATTTTTATTTTGATTCAGATTCCATATCGTATCTTATCTATAAATATAAAATACATTTATAAACTTTTCTTTTACTTGTAAAAATGTCTAAAGAATTAAAAAAAAAACTCATTTTATATAATTATATTATGCATATCAAAATATCTTATTATTTATTAAGAATAATGTACGCACTTTTAGAATATTTTTAAGCTAATTTACATACATATATTGTATAAGGAAATTGTGTACGTACGTTTCCCCAACCCCACCCATTTCAAATTTTCTAAATCTTTTAACTCCAATATTTAGTACATGATTTACATTAATTCAAACTACCGTTCCCAAAATTTTTACAGCACTGGTTTTCCATATCTAGTTAAATACTTATAATAAGGTAATTTAATGCAATATTGGCAAGGAATTTATTTTCGTTTGTATTTTTATTTAAGAAATTTATTTTTAGTATCTAATTGATTCTTCAGTAGTTAACTGTAGATTTATGTTAATAGGCTACAGGAATTGATAAGTTATTGATGATAAACATAATTGAACCTCAGTTATTTAAATCTTAAATTGAAATATAAAGTTTTTATTTATATTGATATGTTTTTTATTAATATGGATGACGTCATATAACGATGACGTCATAGAGACAGCGATGACGTAATATTATAAAAATGACGTCATAGAAACAGCGATGACTTAATATTATAAAAATGACGTCATATTATAAAGATGACGTCATAGAACGATGACGTCACAGAAAAAGTGATGACGTCATATAAAAATGACGTCATAGGGGCAGCAACGAAGTTATAGAGACAGCAATGACGTCATATAATAACGATGACGTCATAGAAACAGCAGTGACGTCATATAATGAAGATGACGTCATTGAAACAGTGATGACGTAAAATTATAAAAATGACGTCATAAAACTATTGATGACCTCATAGAAACAGCGATGACGTAATATTAAAAATAAATGACGTCATAGAAACATTGATGACGTAATAATATATTATCATCAATGACGTCATAGAAATATTGATGATGTCATATAATAAAGATGACGTCATAGAAACATTGATGACGTCATAGAACTATTGATGACGTCATATAACGATGACGTCATATAAATATTGATGACGTCATATAACGATGACGTCATAGAGACAACAGTGACGTCATATAATAAAGATGACGTCATAGAAACATT
>VUJU01001499.1:0-55693 GCA_009835225.1 Aphis craccivora | reverse complement strand
TATTAAGTAGAACTAAAATACTATTAAATTGATGGACTGATTATTAACGAAAGTTAAACTTCAATAATTAACACTTTAAGTAACAAAAGAAAACGTATAACAATTAGGTCAACGTTAAACGTACGATTCAAATCCCACAATGCAAGTGATATAGAATATCAGTTATCACCATAGATAATACATAAACAATAATAATTTATTATCTATGGCTATAACACGCATGGCAAAACACACAAACCGTGGAAGAAAAGATAACTTTTTTGCTGAGTAGGATAGAAGATACGTTTTTTATATTGCTGTCTCTCTTCTTTATTCGGGAACGCTGCCCGCTATGTAACTAGTATACACAGGGCCCATCCATTATGTATTATCTATGGTTTCAAGTCATTACCTAACCCAAGAATAATACATTATACAGAGTGTTTCTGAAATGGACTAAAAAAAATATAGTTTGTTTACAATACAAATAGTAGACGGCGGCAACAAGTCCGGTCATAGCCACGGCCCACGACCTGATAGGATAAGACGAGACACATCGAATTATAAGAGTTTTTCAAAAAGGTACAACTAGAGCAGAGGTTCCTAAACCTTTTATTATACGACCCATTTTGGAAATTTTTTAAAATTTGGCGACCCACTGCAATATCAATGAATGACCTTTTTTTAGTGAATCCGTTGCTTACAACAAAAAATATATATATTTACTTTTAATATAAAAATATAGCACAACCCACCAAAAATTAAATCGCGACCCACAGTTTGGGAACCTCTGAAACTAGAGTGTTTATTTTGACATTTAAGATGATATTCTGAGAATAATTTGAAAAAACCTAGATTTTGAAGATAAAGCAAAAATTTAAAAAAAAAAAACGTCATTGGGTCATCACAGTGAGTATTACTGAGTACGCATGTACTTTATGACTTCACGTCCTTATCCATTCTAGAAACTTCCTGTATAATTGAATAATATTGCAGAATCAAACCAAAATCAAAAGCAAATAATGAACATAGGTATTTTTTTATTAATTTATTATTTTATTCGATGAAATATTAATATATTTTGAGTTTTTTGTATTTTGGAGTATATTATTTATATATATATTCATTATGACATTATTATATTTTAAAAATCCGCTTTTCTTTAGACTCATAACTCTATCATTATAAACAGTGCTCACGGATAAAAAGGACAAATTTTAGGCATTACCGTGCTCAACATCGCGCCGCCGTCCACCACTGACTGAATAGAATAGATTAATCTATTCTGTGATTTTTCTATAGCGTATAAGTCTGTAAGACAAACACGGACTTAGTCCAAGAAGACAAGTAAGACCGTGGTCTACCGATCTGCACTATGCACAGTCTGTGAGGACCATTGGACCATAGATAATATAATATAATACGTATATATACTAAAATAAATATTATGTAAACTTCACCTTCAAGGATCGACTTCCATGGACATTTTTTTTATTATTGTATAACTTTAATTATTAAGAAACACGTAGGGCCCTTAAAGTAAATTCTAAGACGATCGACTTTTAAATTGTCCGCGATTGACCGTTTGACCGCCTCTGATATACATAAATAATATAACTGTATTATCCAAGGTGGGGACAAATTAAGCGCGCTTTTTACGCTCGTCATGGCATAAAACATAGGTATAGATAATACATAGATAATAACATTATATCTCGCCGTATTTATGCCATGACATCCATCTAATGTGTGCTCATTGCCTCATTCTATCTATTCTCAATTCTGTGGTGTGCTCGTGCACCTGTGTAGTATTATTGTTTTCACGCGGAGTGGGTAATATTTTGTTATCGCGGCATCGTGCATAATATTATCGTAGAAATTTTAAGCGGCGTATCCTCCTCAATTGAATGTCGCTCGTGAAAGTTATTTTCAAGGTCCGCAGTTGAACCTACCTATAGTTTAAGTGGCCTGTAGTTGGGAATTTGAATGATATAACTCGAAGCGACGATCGGACATGGCGCATTCGACAGTGGACGGTGTGCGGTGGTGTTTCCTGTTTGCCGCAGTTTTACCGTCGTAGATTTACTATATAACCGAAGTCATCGAGTTATTTCATTTCTCTCTCTTACTGTCGTGTTCCGAGTGAAAGTGTACGACGTATTATTAATAAATTCCAGCGATATCCATACCGACCATGGCTTTAGCGTCTGAAACTAAAGAAGTAATTGTTTTGAAGAAAACGCAGGAAAAGGATTTTACCTATGTGATGAAATCTCTGTTTGCGGGTGGTGAGGCTTTGTTGCTAATTTTTTTGCTGCTATACCAAATGATGTGATAGCTTCGATAACACCCTATTGATTTTTATAGGTGTTGCTGGTATGTGTTCAAAAACGGCTGTTGCACCTCTGGACCGAATAAAAATACTGTTACAGGCCCATAACAAGCATTATGCAAATTTTGGTAAACATACTTGTATAATTTTAATTAAAATTTATTGCCTTAATAAATTGTAATATTTTTAACTAAAAAGACGGCCTGGCAATTACGTACAAATTCATATTTTGAGTCAAAAATGTAAAATTAAACATAATATTGTTTGAATTAAGTCAACCAACCTATAAAGCAATATGAAAATGATATTTTATTATAGGTATTGTCAAAATTAATAATAATAATTATATCCATGTCAATCATGACCAAAAAAATTATTGCAAAATAAAAACTAAAGATACTCAAAATTAAATTTATAAATTTTAAAATTAGTTTTACTCCATACCATGAAATTTCATCTCTGGATGGCTTTTTCCCTTAAGTCTTTCTAAAATGTAGATTATTAATTTTATTTCATTTTATTAACCTTGTAAAAACCATTAATTGTACTTACTGTAAAAACATATATTTATAGATTGTACAAATTTTAAGTTTTAAGAAAAATATTCTAAATAGAATTTAATTATAAAAAGTATAATTTATATTTTAACAATTGACCTATTAATATTTAATAGACAAATAATAAATTGATAAACTTCAAAAATAGTTTTGTAAACAATATTAGATATATTCATTCAATTGTACCTATATAAAAAAATATGTTTAATGTAGTATAAATCTATAATGTTAAAATGGATTAAGCATAGGAAAATACTACCAATTAAGTATAAAACTGGCTAAAAATTGATAGGTATTATTTCTGATTACCTAAGATGATTTCTTTTATGATTTACTCTGAAAAATCTTTTTATAATTATTAATATTTTTTAACTTCAATTTAAATTCTACAAAATATACAAGTATTCCTACAAATTAATTTCTGTGAAAATAAAAATGAAATTACTATATTATGTAACCATACAAGGTAAACGGTTAATAAATTATTTTTACAATTACATAATTTAATAACTTTTTAATGTATAATTAAATATGTAGATTACCTATTAATTTTATTCGACAGTTTTAACTTTAAACAGTAATAGGTACATGAAATTCTTATAGTTTTTAGAATTAAAATTATATGTCATAGAACATTAACTTATTAATTATATAATATATAATAACACAATATAACATTAAATATTTATAGATTATTAGGTTTATTTATTTATTATTGGTTATTGTATATACATTAACACTAATATAATTTAACAAAGCAAGTAGCTATTAAAATTTTTCAAACATAATACAAATTAATTAATGTTTACTATTTTAGGAGTGTTTAGTGGTCTTGCTGAAATTATTAAACGTGAGAGTTTTATAGCATTATATAAAGGCAACGGTGCTCAAATGGTGAGAGTTTTCCCATATGCTGCTATTCAATTCACTTCATTTGAATTCTACAAAACAGTAATATGCCTATTAAATTAATTAATTCTTAGTTAAATTATGTTATTAAATATTTTAAAATTAACTATTTTCAGCTATTAGGTTCCATTCTTGGAAATGGTTCACACATTGGGAAATTTGTGGCTGGTTCATCAGCTGGAGTCACGGCAGTTACCATCACATATCCTCTAGATACAATTAGAGCACGGTTAGCATTTCAAGTGACTGGTGAACATGTTTACAATGGGATTGTGCATACAGCTAAATCCATTATCCAAAATGTACTTTGAAAATCGCATGCTATAAAAGGTGTATAATGTATATTGATAACAGTTTTAATAGGAAGGAGGAGTAAAAGCTTTATATCGTGGTTTTGTTCCTACATTATGTGGTATGGTCCCATATGCAGGTTTAACATTCTTCTGTTTTGAATCTATTAAAAAATTTTGTTTGAAAACATTACCAAAATGGTTTAGTAAACCATCTACAAAAGATTCTGGTGAGTTCTAATGGTTTATTAAAGGCTACTTAAATTATTAATATTTATTTTAAATAGGTGGTGCTGTGCTTACTATACCTGCAAAATTACTTTGTGGTGGTTTATCTGGTGCACTTGCGCAATGTGTTTCTTATCCTTTGGACGTAACAAGAAGGAGAATGCAACTATCAAGCATGGATAATAATGCAAAATATGGGTGAGTAACTTTAAAGTACATACATAATATAATATTTATTATTTTTATTGTATTCATCTTAATGATTCTATCTAAAATATAATATAGTTGTATATAATTTATTTTTCATTTCAGACATGGTATGATCAAAACCTTAATAACAGTTTATTGTAGTGACGGTGTTACAAATGGATTATATCGAGGCATGAGTATTAATTTTATTAGAGCAGTACCTATGGTTGCTGTATCGTTTTCTACTTATGAATTAATGAAACAGACTCTACACTTAGATACTGGAGTTGATTCCTGAGAACATTTTTTAGCAAACAATGAATCTGTTTAGACCTAGATTTTTTATTAGATTACAATATTTATTGTTTTAAAGTATTGTTATTATTATTTTTTTTTAATTTATTTATTGTTGAAATTAAAATAAATTATTTTTTCAGAAATGTTGCTTTTGACTTATTGATAGTTGATAAAAATTGAATCCTATAATCTAAATAAATTGTATTAAAGAAATAATCAATGAACACAATTAAATTTTCAAAGGAATAATATACAAAATTACTTATTTTGATTTATTAATATCAATTTAAATATAGTACATATTATAATGTACAACTATAAATTAATCAATTCTGGAATATAAATTTAAAACCTATCCTTTTGACAATATTTTTGATGAATGTATTAGTTGTGAACTATTAATACTGTTTCCAACTTCTTCTTTTAAATTTGGTTCATTTACGGATACACAGAACTTAGTAATAGCAGCTGCAGCTTTGAATAATTTTGCTGTTCGTTGTTTATCCATTTTCTTTTTCCACTAAAATTAAAATGAGTAATGTTAATGGTTAGAATTTATAAAATAAAAAAAACATTCTTAACACTTACGGTTTCATCTCTAGACGGCAACGCTGAGAGGAATGAATTTTTATTTGGATCGGCTATGGCTAAGACTGTTAAACATCCGTCTACTGTAGCTATAACAACTGCTCGTCCATCTTCTGTTGTTTCTATAGCGCTTAGTTCCGCAGGTACACGATAATTGGCTAACATTTTTGCATCAGTAAGTCTGTTGAGTAATTATTCATGTATATGTACATAGCATAATACTTAACAGTAAACATCATTAAGAAACTCTAGACGAACCGAAAAACTCTCAATGTTTTCTTTCCACTATGATAATACAATACATATTCATCGGTTTTGTTAAACATACAAATTACTGTAAATACACCTTCAGCCACTCGTGGTATAAACGTCTTAACAGAGCTGCCTTTTTTAAGTTCCAAAAGCTCTAAACCCCCTCTGGTAGGTGCATATAATCCGTATTTTCCATCTTTCGTACAAATTCCTCCCCATTTTGGAACTGATTTTAAAAATTTCTTCGTACGGATATCAAACAACATACCTTTGTCAGGATTTATTACAGCGACTAAATTAGCTCGATGTGGCATTGCTACAATAAACATAATATCCTGAAAATGAGAATACATTATTATTTATTCTTTCGGTTATATCAAGAAAGATAACCAAACACAACCAGTATTTTTTATTAATATTTTATACATGACTTGACAAGCACTTAACCTTTTTCTTAATTGTTGATGCTTCACAACAATAAAATGTACCTATGGTCAATGTAGGAGATCTTTGAGCTTTGTCACCCCATTAATATAATATGGTTTATTATCAGTTTATATTATATTAATTCAATTATTTAGAAATCATTATTGTCGTTATAATTTTTTTGTTAAACTCTGTTTTTATATTAAGTACCTGAAATTCACTCAACTACTCAAGATATTTATTATTTTATGAAAATGTTTTAATATTTTAAATTGAATAATTATAAAGTCTTACATATTATTTTATTATTTATTTTTAGCATATTATAAAGTAATAGTTCTCTATTTTTTAACTAACATAGAAAAATTGAATGACTCAATAGAGAAGTATTAAGATAACATTTATTACATTAAAAAATAAATTAGGTACCTATAGTTTAAAAAGCATTAACAACTAATAGGTAATTATAGTGTTTATTACTAACTCAATTATTAGCTATAAATACTTAATGCTGTTTTAAGTCATATTCACCAAAGTTATTTATAATACATTAAAGACATTATACTATTTAAATATTTTATACTGAATTATTAAGCACTTTTAAATAATTTAAATCCATTTTTAAAATTATCACAATAGAGTGTAATGGCTCAATAATTAAAAAAGAAGTATTAAGATAACATTTATTGAAATAAAACAAACCTACCTTATAGTTTAAAAAACATAAAAATTATTAACCATACAAGTCTTTATTACTGATTCCGACTAATTATATTGATAATTACTAATTTATTTTTTTTTTTTTAATAAGATTCAAAACAGTTTAATTTATTTTTTTATATTTTTTTCTTATTTGTTTTTTTATGTTTTAGTTGGTTATACTATAATATTTAAGATTTTAACAAATTAAAATATTTTCATTTTATTCGTTATGCATTCAAAAATAGATATTTTTTTCTAATCATACTATAGTATTTAGTTTTATATTTAATTTAATTTATCAAAACATTTTTTTTATCTTAATATTATTTAAAAATTTAGGTATATATAATTTAATTTAAATAAAAAAATAAACCCTACTAATTTTTATAATCTTGATTTTAATTTCAGTAGATAAGAATAAAAATAAATAGACATCTAATATAATATGTAATGTTAGCCACAAGACTTGACTAAAGAAGAATATCAATTATTGTCTACGGTTACAAACATTGAGTATATTCAAATTATAAGTCTATTTTGGTCATTCTGTTATCCTTTTGTACTTTGTATAGTATCTACACATTATACAACTATCAATGACAAAACATTAAGTCAAAATAGAATATTAATGTCAAGAAAAACATAATATATATTTCTTTTCATACATTAATGTAACGAATACATTTATGTATCGATGAAGACAGACTAAAATTGCAAATGAACTATTCGTATATTCGAAAAAAAATTCTCATGTTGTACAACAAAAAACTAAGACTAATTCATATAATAATAGAACAGGATCCAAACTTGACATATCCACAAACCTATACTGGTATAAAATTATAATGTTTTAAAAATATACATAACTTCACATTTTTAAATAATAGTAGTAAATAATCTTATTATATCTAAAACATTATTATATTATAACAATTATCAAAATTTGTCTACTGAGTAACGAGATACACAAATTAAAGATATTTTATGGTGAAATGAACTAAATCTAATTCCCTAACCTTACGACTATAAAATTTGAAATGACATATTATAATTTGATGTCAATTACATTGAATTATTTTGGAATGCATTTATATAAAGGTGTTTCTTTGTTTACCTGCATTGAATTACAATTGCAATACCTATAGGGACAATACTGTTTACATGTATCAAAACTATTATAATTATTATTTTTTGTTTTGCATAAGTTTGAACGATTTTTTGAACCGGTAGTTTTTCCTGGTTGTCGTTTATTCCTCTTCGGTATGGCACTATATCTAGTGTCATTCACTGAAATGTTCCAAATACTTTGCAGACAATTATCCCAGGCTTCATTCTTACATTCGTTAATACACATTGCCACTTGAGGATAATTTATTAAATCCGTACACTTCTCCTTCTGTTGACATTGAACATTATAACTTTCCCAGTCACAAGATCTGACTACACTTACAGCACCACACATGATAAAAGCAATAAAAATATGATTCATTTTGCTTTATAACAGAAAACAACGTCGCCTCTTGTTTATATATATTTTATTATTTTATGGTCATTAAATGATCAAATCCTATTTCTGAAATATTAGAAACAATTATTCTGTGTATTAACAGACATCAATATAGAATTTTTAAGCAAATTGATTATATTAAATATTTAATAAAAATAATAAATTTAGTTATACAACAAAACCAAAACTAACCTTGAAATAATAAACCAAACTGAGCACTTCTACGCACCACTAATATCTGAGACCAACTGTGACTAAGTAGAGGAAGAACACAGTTTAATATTTGTAAATAACTATAACTCAATAACTCAGTATTTTATTACTCAAGTCCCTGATCCCTTTCTCCTCATCACAGTTAAAAATCTCAGTGCAGCCACACAATATTCCTCTAAACAATACATTCATCTGCACTATTAGCATGAACGTTAAAAATAACTAGTGTACATATGTCAACATCTATGGATTACATTTTCATCTACAATCTAAAAAGTACCTACCTAATAAATTATTACTCCATAAAATTAGACTATTTATCCTAAATTTCCCTATTTTAGGGCAGATATATAGTAACCTACTTGTATCATCCTGTATATATAACTTGTTATTGAAATAAGCTTATATTTTGTGTATGCATGCTAGTGTGCGGTAGGTTTATTATATTATGTATATATAATATATAAAAGGGGGAGACACATATATTAAATAAATTGGTTTAAATAGACTTTTGTAAATAAATAACCTCTGTTCATAATCATCAAGGAAGGTCAACATTTATGAATTTGTTATTAGTTGGCCGTTTACAAATATAAGTATTTATACATATATAATATCTGATATACATCCCAAATGTATGGATTCACGTAAGTCCTTGCACCATGCAATAACATCACCGCTTAAATTTACATAATTTCATTTCTAGTAGTGTTTGGAAACTAGTATTGGGTAAAATAATTTAATTATTCTGTCTTGAATATCTGAACAACCTTTTTTCTAGTTTATATTTAAAAATATGAATTAAATAAATCCAGATCCGTGTAAAGTAATTCAGCGCCCCGGGGCAAAATTTCATTTGGGGCCATAGGTAGCATATTAAGTACCTACAAATAAAGGCTTCCCCTTACTTTTACAAAATTAAGGCACCCGGGGGCAATTGCCCCTTTGCCCTCCCCTTAACACGGCTCTGAATAAATCTTAAGTGTCAATTAAATGAGTCATACAGTGCATTACCTAAACAACGCATTAAAATATATACAATAACTATGCCTACCTTCATTCCAGATTGTTTGAGAACAATTTTAGTAACATATTCACCATTAGACGCATTAAATATATGAAGTGCTTCTCTGTGACCTTTATCACTAGCTAGAGCAATCAAATGAAGTCCATCTGCAGTTACAACAAGCTCTTTGAATTCCATACCCGTAACATTACGCACTTGATAATCAAATAAATAAATAGTTTTTCCATCTGGAATAGATCTCACAATGGCTGTAGCATCAATATTCTGCTGGGTTTCTACATTAATTTCTTCTTGTTTTGAAACTGTAAGGCATTTTGTCGCTTCATCTAAAAGCATTATTTGTTGAATTCCAGGTTGTTGTTGCTTAAAAATTACTCGACATAAGATACGATTCCAAATGAGTAGATTTCCAGACTCAGAGCACACTATATATTTTCCATCAGGTGTAATTAATGCTTGAGTAACAATAGCTCCTAATAAATTGTCCGCTAACTGTTGGATTAATCTTCCTGTGTTAATATCCCATATTCCAACACAGCCTCTTGTTACAGTAGCTGCCAGGCCAGAATGTGATAAACTTTAAATTCATTTAAATATTTATTAATCATTTACATATAATTATTTTAAAAACCCACATTTTACCTTATAGAATCGATTTGTAGTTCATGTCGATCTATAACATGGACTTGTTCGAATATATTATTGATGTTCCATACCTTTACTGATCTGTCAATAGATGAAGTTATTACAGAATTCCAATTCCCTGTAGTTAATGGCAAAAGTGATATTATGCGACCAAAATGGGCATCCAATACTTTAATTAGTAGTTCAGTTTCCATATTCCACACATATAACATTTTTCTAAAAACAATTAAACAACCATATTTAATATAATAATATATATAGCATCATTTTAATGTAGTTATTGGGTTAATAGCATAATACAATATTATACATACATATATAATATATACATCTTAATTCATGGTTAATAGTAGTAGTTTTATACTAACCGAACTCCAGCAACCAAAAACCGTTTGTCAGCTGATAGCATACATGAATTTGATTGCATCATGTTTATAGTAATGTTACGTACTCCATGTGGTAAATGTAATACTTTTGTGCCATCTGAAGACAAATCCCAAATACAAAAACCATTTGAAATTGTACCCAAAAGTGAAGACGAGTCCTCGGATAATTTAATTTGAAGCACTGTGTAATTACTAACTGAAATTAATTATTATAATCTTAAAATATAACTTGTACAATTAAAATATGATAAAAATAATCTTTTACTATGTTCTAAATCTTTAATAAATTTCCACTCATTGTCAATAAAATCAAATTGAGAAATATCATAAGAATTTTTAGTAGGACAACAATATAATCTTGTTTCTTCCTTATTTATAGTCATAGCACTATGAAAATAAAACTTTGGACCAGTATTATTATCTTTTGTTGTTTGCATCATCATCCTAGTGTCGTCCATTCTGCCAGACCAAAATATAAAACGATTGCAAGTCAATGTAGTGAATTTTACAGACATCAAAACCCATTGATTAGGATCTTCATTTGTTGTAATTCTGCAAAACAATATATACTAAATAAAAAAATAGTTTAAAATAGAGTAGGTAATAAAAAATATTAAAATTTAAAATATAAGACTCATAAATAGTAGTGGGTTGAATAAATTTCTAAAAATAATTTATTAAGTACTTGGATTCTAAACTTCCCCGCAAATCATATCTGCACAGTGAAAAAGATCCATGCACAAATAAATGAGTATTTAGCATGTTAACGCCTGAAACCATTTCTCCATTTTCAAAAGGATTTTCAATAACAATAAATTCACTTGTAAGACAGTTCAATAATACAGTCTGTACATAATTTAAATATTTAAATATTTATAAGTTATACAGAAATCTTAAAATTATCTAAAAATTGTTAATTAACTTGATTATTGTTAGTATAAGCTGCAGCATAGCGATTATCAGGACTCAAACACAACGCTTGCATAATTCCTTCCAACCCTGGATTTACATTTCTAGTCATATCACTTGTAGATAGATCCCATGTGATAAATCTATTTGATATTGACACAATATATCTATAATCGGATGTAACTTGAAAATCAAAAACAGCAAATTGATGACCTTCTAGGGAATACTATACAAATAAAATACAGTTAGTAAAAAAATTATAACAATTGACAAAATTAATACTTTTAATGGGCCTCCCGGAGTGTGCAAACAATGATAATAAGGTATAAGAGCACAATTATCTGGTCCAAATTTATCACATTCCACTAATAAACTTTTTATATTTGGATTTGATCCGATTTCTGGTAATAAACGTCCAATTAATTGAGGAGCAAGCATATCAGGAAATTCACTAAGTATTGCTCCACCTAGTCTTAAAGCATCAGCAACAAGAATTAACTCCCTAAAAATTAAAATTAAAATTTATTTGAAATTTTAGAAAAAATTTTCATTTAGGACATATGGCATCCTAGACCATTGCCATGTCAAATTTGGCATATCCTATAAGGGACAAACACATTTTATTTACAAAACCAAAACCTGACCTTTGCTTTGATTTGATCTCATTGCTTATTGATGTTTTGAAAGAAAAAATATACATTAAATATTTCAAAAAATATAGTAATGAGGTATCTATATAGCTTAAAATAATTTTTACCTAGTTGCATCTCGGTCATCAATATTTGCACAAGCATCCTCAAAGTCACTTAGAACTGCTTGTAAAGGACATGAGGATAACTTTGCATGCAACCATTGATAATTAAATAAGACATTTTTGTACAAATCTTGAAAACGATGAGCTCGTACCAGATGATATGGTAACTCTCCAAACTATGAATTGTATTTATAATTGTTATTAGTATAAATACTAAATAGGTAATTCTGCTGTTTTATATTACTAACTTTTCTTAAATTATATCTTGAAGCTGTTCCTTCTTTTGAATAAAACACTAGAGGTTGTACGGGTACTTTTCTATCTGCTGAACCTTCTCTATTTTGTAAATTAAATCTATGTCTCTGGATTTCTGTATACTTAAATGGTTTGGGATTTCCCCCACCCCAAATTCCTAAATAATAATCAGCTATAGAAGAATGAAAATAGGTAACCATATTCATATTTTTAAAGTATCTTTCCCGAGCCGCATCTCTAAACTGTCTGTAAAACATATTAAAAGACATATATAATTTTAATTACCTACATTTGAAAATGAATAATATTTTGAATTGATCATACCTATGGTACCAGTTTAATACACTAACACCATCAGCTTCTCTTTCTGATAGGTAATTTGGTAAATCATTTCTAATCCTAGTCCACAGTAAAGGAGGAATTCTCCTGACTGGTGGTAAGTGGTATTGATAAACATCATCTAACACTTTGTCATCCAAAGATATTAGATCTTCTAGTTCTGATTCTGACAAACCACTCTTCGACGCTGTTATATATGCTAAGGCATGGAATACAAGAAGTCGGCCGTGTTGCTTTTCAATTCTTTCAAAAAGCATCATAATTGAATCCATCACATTAGAAGCTAAATGAGTTTCTTGTGGTTTTGTGTAACTTCGCCAACGACAAATCTCAGCAAATACTAGTTTGACAAAAATAGGCAAAGAACATTGATTGATAGCATTGGATACAAGTCTCCACTGACAATTTGTCAAATCTCGGTGAGCTGTTTCCATCCATTTTCTATGATGTAAATGTATATAATATTAAATTAAAGATAAAGTTAAACAAGTTGGTAATATAAATTATTTAGAATAATATATTAATATGCAAAAGATTTTGAAATGAAGAATTATATTTTTAAAAGCATTATAATATAAGCATAAGAATCTGTAAAAATAAATTTTTTTTGTAAATAATGATACATAATAAAAAAAAAAAAAAAATGTTTAGTTATATAATTTATAAAAAATAATAATAAGTTAATTTATATTATAATTTATAAGACAAGACGATTCAGTAAATAATTATAATTTATAAATTACCAAAATAGCCAATAATATTTTACCTAATAACTTCTTCAGCTAATTCTTCTCCAAGAGCAGTTACTTCAATAAATTGTTCTCCATCATCAATCATTCTACGCAATACATGGTAATCTCGAGATACATCTGAATTTCCTTCTTCTTTTGCTACAGACACCAACAACTTAAAAAGCAATTTGTATTTAGATAATTATAAAAAGTAAAATGTTCTGATAAAAAAATATTTAGTAAGTATACATACTTTACAATTATTGGGCAATCTTGTTGGTAACCACGATACATTATTAGTATCTTGGGTACCTGTTAACTGATCCACTGAATCCAAGAACAATACTAAAGGTTGCTCGAGAGTTGCATATGTTAATAAATGTTTAAAATGAGCTGTTAGAGGAACTAAGTCATCAGGTATGTCGTCAAACGGCAACATATAATTATATGATATTTGTTGACATATAGATATTAATGCTGGTGTTAATGTGCTGCTGTCTGGAGTTGTTCCCAAGAATCTTATCACACAAAGTGGCTTGGTGGCTGTCTTATTGAACCATGTTGAATAACTTAAACCCGCAGCCTTTGCTAAGAGTGAGGTTTTACCACAACCACCTTCACCAAAAAGTATCATTGGTTTTTCGCATTTACTTTTCATATACTGTTCAATATGTTTCAAACTGTCTTCACGTCCATAAAAAACCTAAAAAATGAAAATGCAATAAAATAAAAATGTCTTAAATATAACTATAAAACCAACTTTGACAGAGTTATGACAAGCATGCAAATGCTGTAATATTTCAGTTACAATTTGTCCTTGAGGACTAGAATCTTCTTTTCTCATTGCTCTGTCCACTAACTTGGTAATATTTTTGTAAAAATGCATAATGAAATTTTGTAAATATTCTTGATGTGTTTCAGTATCTAATCCTTCTCGACCAATCCATTCAACTGTATACCTAACAAATTATATTAATTAAAATTAAAATTCATTATATTTATTACTCTTAGATTATTTTATAAAAAATTTGCTTTTTTGAAATTCTTTTAAAATGTAGGTACATGGATTTGACAACATAAAATATGTTAATATTCATATTGATACTAATTGTAGTGGCGTAATTATGGGGGAAGATATGGGGATATATTTCCCCAGGCATTTTTTAACCTAAGGGGGGTGTGGGAGACATCACCCCACTAGAACAAAAGTATAAACTATTATATCCCAATTCCAGTAATCTCACCCCAGAACCAATTCCAAATTACGCCACTGTCATCAATCATCAATATTACATACCTAATACCTACATATAAGAAATATTGATAACAAGTATTTAGTATACTAATAATAGTATAATTACCTAATTTAATAATCAGGTACCTATCATTATTTTATATATTATTATAATCTATATGATTTATGACATTATATATATATATAATAATAATTAACTTGAAAAAATTACTTTTGGTAATTAGTTGTTTCTATTTTTTGCACAAGACGTTCATCTCGTAAATTTCCTAGTAAACGAGATGCCTCTGTATCAATACTCCTATTAACAATGTCCAAAAAGTTTGAAGCTTTCTTCAGATTTTGGAGATTTATATTGTTTATATAACGTACATAAGCCAGACAATGGTTTTTTGTGTTCTTTACTTTTAATATACCATTTATAACTTCTCTCTCTGTCACTAAATACCAATTCAACAAGTTGAATATAATTAAAATCTGTAGTAAGCAATTAGATTTTAAATTCTTTCATACTTTGTTTCTATAGTTACCTGACATATAATAATTGTGCATAGTGTCTTTATCAATCTTTCCACTATTAAATAAACTTATTGAAGATTTCCTAAACAATTTCTGCATTTTAGCTAAAGTATCCCACCAAATGGCTTGATCTTGTTGTTGAAGTTTTGGGATACGCTGGAAATTAAAATTACATACAATATTATTTACTTATCTACTACATTAGTTTTTATATTACTTTATTATTAAAATTGATAAGTATTGAAGAAATTGGTTGCAGAACAGAAATTGGGGGTACAGCGTTGCTATCTTTTCTATACCACATATCTAATAAAGTAACATCGGAACCAACACTAACCAATTCTTCCCTTAATAACTCTAATTCTGATGAAACAATGTATGTAGGAATTGGACGATATCCATATTTTTGTCCGAGAAATACCTGTAATGGTAAAAAGTAAAATACATGATAATAAAATATAATTAGGTACCTAAGTACTTATCTGAGATTTTATTTTTAAATTGATTAATTATTAATAATATTTAGGTAGGTACCACCTTTAAGCTAGTTTGTTGTAGTATTAAAGAATTTAAATTATAGTTTATTAATTAATAACAATTGGAAAATAATATTAGTAGGAAATTAGAATTCTACGAATACAAAATACTCATATCTGAATTTTTCAAATTAACTATTAAGTAGGTATAATACATAATTATATGAATAAAAACAAACAAATTAGTCTAATACAATGAATAACCAATTAAAAATCTTTTTATTTATACCTAATACCTATAGATTTTTTTTAATGTTTAGTGTTACAGAATATAGACTATTATTTTTTTTTTGTTTTTAAATATATTATATAGATTATAGACTATAAATGAAATAACATAGGTCCAAGATAACCCATAAAATTTTGACACCAAATAATTTTTTGTGTAAGTACCTAGCTATTTTGTATCTTGTGCTTTAATTTCTCTTTTATTACATAATATTATGTTTTTTAAATCCACTCATAATTCATTCTTTTTTTATCATAAACAAAATAAAATTAATAAAATTTTTGAATACAGAGTTTTAGCAGGTAAAATAATAAATATAGGTACAATAATTTTAAATTGTCAGTCGTTGTCCTATTAAAATGTATTTGTTCACAGATCAAGTGACGTTTAAAGATTTATTTGAGAGGGAGAGATTACTAAAATAGTTTTCTCCCTTCACTAGAAATACATGATATCAGTACTATCAATTTATAATAACTTCATACCTAATATAATATAATCTTATATATTCAGATATATCAGATTTTAAAGCATTATAAGCAACAAAAAAGCACACGATTGTTTTAAAAATGCAAAAAAGAAGCATGACCAAAAATTAACATGAACCATGAATTATAAACCTAGTTATAAAAATGAATAAAAAATTTGGAATATTAATTTAAATTAAAAAAAAAAAATATTTACCATGTATTTCCCTAGATTTGCAGCAGTGAAACTGACTATTTTCCAACAGAATATTAAAATAATACATAGAAAACGAACTATCTACATCCACCAAAGTTATATAGGTGCTTACTGCATACTTCATACCAGAGGTTTCAAATTACAACACTAAATCTCAAATTTTGAAACGATCGATATCGATGTTATAAGCATACTGAGTACTGGCCGTATAGGCCGTATAGGCGTATTATAGCCGTATAGCCCGTATAGGTATTATTATAGGTACTGCAGGCTTGAGGCTATATATTATTATGTAAATTGCTAATCTATAGATACGTTTAATATATTTAATAAACAAGCCGATAACGAAAACCGAAATAATCCAATACACCTAACTATTTAGTATGCATTCTGGGTTTTTCCATTTCTTATTAATTCATTTATTTTTGTTATTACAAAATCATACCTAATAAACATATAAAAATCCATAGCTGGTATAATTTTAAAAAAGCAAAACAAAAAAAAAATTGGTTTATTTAGAATCAGAATGATATAAAACGAATTTATATATAAAAATTAGATCTCTTATATAAAAAAAAGAAATACCTATATGCTTTAAAATCCGAACCCTAATATTGTATATGTTCATGGTAGGTACATAAACCTTATAATTATAATATACCTATACCATATTAAATAATATGAATTAAATGTCGAATCATTTATTTATCGTTTACAAAACAAACTGTAGCCCTTTAGGTTGTTTTTAGCTATATCGTCAATAATTTCTTCAACATCCAATCTTACCTATGTTGTTATGGATGTAAAGCTTTGTAAGCCCATTCAATCTGGACTAAAATTAAAATAATATTCAACATTTAAACAATTGAAAAATACCTACAGCAAATATTTCATTCGTGAAGAGGGAATATTTACCTCCTTCATAGAATTTCTTATATATGTTTTTAATCTTTTCATAGAAACTAATACAGTGATATAAGCTAAAAATAAAAAAGGACAAAGGGGAAGATATATGTCCCGCATCTCCTCAAATACGCCACTGCAGTACTGCACAGATCATTAAACTTGCCATTGTAATTTATAATACTTAGTAGTAGTAGTGGTTGTAAAGGATTTTTAGCTAGAGCCTCCCACACAAAATAAACTGTATTGGAATATCGCAATTATTACTTGATATAAAGCAAAGTATAGTTATAGCTTATAGAAATAGTTTAGGTATAGTTTTTAATGATAAAAAGGCTCGTAAAATGTACCTATATAAACTAAAAATTGCAGTGCACGTAAACACGGAACAATATTGTTAATATGTATAGACGTAATCCTGGATATTGAATGTAAAATACCCACTTAAATACTTTATAAATTTTTTCATCTTCTACATCACGTCATCACACATTAGTCAAGTCTACAAAGGTTTCCATATCCACAACGATCTATTTTTTTATAAATGTTCAAAATCAGGTTTGATTGAGAACTTTGTAAAATTTTTTTTTAATAATTTATTGACATTTTTTCTGTGATTAAGTAGTTAATTTTTTCCTGTGCAATAATATGAAAATAATTAAGTAAAAGGATTTCAGAGCACTTTAGGATTTTTTTTTAATATTCCAACGTTCGTAGACAATTTGCGTCCAATTCCATTAGAACTGATTGTGTACCTAGCCACCTAGGTATAGTTTGCTTTAATATTAAAATTTAAAGTGAACATAGAATAGGTAGTTAATCCATTTTGCAAGGTTATTGATGAATGGTTATACCTATATATAAGGTAGTTAGGTTAGGTGTTTGTATAATGTATACAATTATAAACAACTTTTCGAATACTTATACGGTTTTAAATTTTACCACAAAGTTAGGTCCCATTGATAGACGTTGACAGTTTTCAATTTCTTTCATACAAAGTTCAGTTGTCATATGATCGTCTGTGGCTTCATCACGAACACCCCATCTCATATCAACCACCTAAAATTAAAAATTATAAATATATCTTACTAACCGTACCTGGTACCTAGCTATACACTAAGGTCAAATTTACTGTATTGATTTACGAGACTTTTATATTATGGCTAAATACTTACAAACATGCATGCTATTTACAATAACAATATTATGGTACACATATACATACAGCACACATCAAATATATCATAAAGATATAAGCAATAAGCCATATAGTCCATATAGATATACAGCTATGAAGCAAATTTCTAAGTTTCAAAAACCAATTATTATAGAATATCCAATGTTAGATTAAAATCATTTAACAGTGTAATGAATTAAAAATATGGATATAAAATCAAAGAATAACATTTTAAAAAAGGGTGATCCAGCGTGGACGACGCTCTCTGCTGTATAGTAGATATCGAGTGAACCTCAGGCATAAAGTAGGTGACTATAATGGATATGTTAATTTTGAATGTAATGATGATAGATATCATTGTATACAACAAACAATTCTGAACAGTGATAATTTGTCAGCTTGTGATTTATTTTCCAATTGGTGGTGAAAAAGGGGTTTATGTATAAATTACCTGAATAGGTAGGTACCCCAAAAATTAAATCATGTACAGAAACTGACAATTTAAACAATTGATGTACCGATGTTTTAAGTTTCTACGACTAGTAATTATTCGGTAATAAATAATCGTTATTTTGCACGTGAATACTTGATTGTGTAAAAATTTAAACTTTAGATACAATTTTTTAATTGGCCCTGCACGCTCAACTTCTTTAAAACTATTGTAACTTGTAAGCCAAACTTATGGAAAATCTTGTATTCAATTTTCAACTCTTAGCTAATAATACAATTTCTTTTTATAAAATTTTATCTACAAAATAATTTGGAAATTTTCATGATTTTGATGAATTTTGTCAATACGTATATTTGAAATTCAAAAGCAAGTAAAAAAAAATTGTGCCTATGTATTCTTATAATTTTTGAATCACTATAAAACAAATTCATGAGGAACATTTTATTACATTTCCAAGTATTTATAAAAAAAAAAAACTAAACAAAAACTAATATTTTAAATGCCTATTAAATTTATAGCAAAATAGTTTTTATGATTATTAAAATAATAGGTATGTATTTAAATGTATTAGGTATTTAGGTGCAATATTGAAAACGAATTCCACAAATAAATGTAGAAGCTGGTAGGCAGGGGCGTGCTCAGCTTTTTCCAAAGGGAGGGGATGAGTGGATAAACTGTATTTTGTTTTGTTGATTGTTATGGACACAAAATGTATAAATGCATAAGAAAAATAGTTTATGGGGGGGGATATGACACCCTCATCCCCCCGTGAGCACGCCCTTGCTGGTAGGTATCAAATATAAACAAACATTACTTATAACTTATAAGTTATAAGCAATGGAACTTATAAAAAAAAATGTGAACTATCCTATTTAGCTAATTTACATGTTAACGAAAAATGATTTTAAATTTTAAAATATTAAAATATAAATTATATAAATAAATAAGTCTATTGTTATTATTTTATTTAATATTTATTATTATAGATAAATAGATTATTATCTCTCTATTTAATATCTATAAATATTTTATATATTTTGACGTATTATCGTATTGAGATCAAGATTAATTAATTAATTAAATGTTAATACTAAACTAAGCAACACAGCATTTTTAACGGATTTCAATCCCATCGGTATAACCCAATTCCATACGGAATAAATGTACTATACTATACCATAATATTATAGGTACTCTCAATGTTTTCCAATGTATTGTACTGTTTTATGTTTATAATGATTCTAGATTCCAGCACATTAATATAGTTATTAATAAGTAGGTAAATGAAAATGATGTAATATATGTTTAAAAAATAGATTTTAAATACATATATGATATAACTCATAAATAAATAACTGTATTTTTAAATTAAAAAAATAAGTTAACATGTTAAGTGAATTTAAACCAACTTGTACACCTACCTATGTTTATTTTAGGTAATTAAATTATTTACTAAAAATGCACCCAGAAAACTGCAATTTTGTAATAAGATTAGATCAAATATTATATTGTATCTATGTAGTTAAATTTGTATAAAAAAAATAAAATTAATGATATAATTTAACGTAGGTATTAATATTATATACTATACAGTAACTATTTATAACGTATTAAAAAATATAATTTATACCTAACCATCATTTTAATTTACTTTATATACAAACAATATAAACCACTGATCTACCAACACCACTGTTTATGAGGAATAAGAGCTGTATAGCTCATAAGCACAAAATATAACCCAAATATAACTCAAAAGCATGAAAATAAATATCCCATAAGTAGAAAAAAAACCTTTTTAATGACTTATAAGTGCAAAAAATATTTACAATATTAGTGTATTTTTTTAAGTAGCCATTATTAATTGAAACTTTAAAGAGGTATAAATAAATGAGTTAAAATGTTAAGATTAGAATTTTGAGTTATTTTAAATTAATTAATACAATAAAATTAAACTTGAAATTTAAAACCCACAGTTTTTAAGAAGGTAGTTCAATCTGAGAATTTTTTTTTAATTCTTAAAATACAATTAAATACAATAACACTAAACTGTAACTTTTTAAACTTCAATTAAACTTCCTCACTGCTGTTTTTGAAATATAAATACAAAATATATTGAGTGTCAAATTTAATAATAAACTTAAGTAATCCTGAATAATTTAAATACCTAATATATATATATATATATATATAGTTAAATAATGAATAGGCTAATAATCTAGTCATCGGTGCCACTATTGGCCACCGCCATCGCCATAAACCCATAAATATGTAAAATAATAATAATATATTATTACTTACTGCTTACAAATAAACAATTGTATAAAAATATAATAATATTTAAAGCTATAATTTTGAAACGAATTGTACACAAGTCAGATTCGATGCATTTTGCGATGTCAGATTATTTTCACCTGAAATTCTAATCCATGTTTTTCCCGGCAAAAATCCTTCAATTTTGGATAACATTGAGCCATTAATGTATTTCTCTCCATTGTAGTATCTGAAAGTAATTTTATACATTTTAAATTAATATTTTATTTTACCCTGTTTTTAAATAATTTTCGACATCTCAATTTAACGTGCCTGTAAATGTAGAGCTGGTAAATATTCTAACAATTTTCGAACTAACTGGAGGCAAGTTTTCGAGGGATCCTGCAAAAATTAAGTCTACTGTCCGATCGTCCATAGTATGAACTTATAATTTTTTTAACTGTGTACTATGTAGTTTAAAATCTTTCATGAATGAAAGTTGGTAGTTGTATTATGTTGGAATGAAAAATCATGACTGCGTGTTTAGTGTTACTGTCCCTAGGTTTGGAACTTTTTAAGAAAGCACTTTTTCATAACAGTTAAACCTAATAATAATAATATATATATGTGTATTTATGTTTAATGCAAAACTACTATATAGCAACCCTTTGTCTCGTTATTGTTTGTTTATACAGAGCGATTCAACTGTTAAATATACTTCTTTATAAAAGTTATAATATTATATTGATTTATAATTGAATGTTCTGTAAAGAACACGAAGTTCTAACACAGTGAATGGGGAAGGGTAGTGTACGTACGGCCGTACGGGTAATTGCATTATTTGTGCATTATTTTCAATACATACCTATATATATTTTAGTGCGTACTTATTTTCAAACTGATATGGTTCGAATGGTTCAATACGATTTAGAAAAAATGCTCTTACTGCTCTTAGACTAAGTAGAAATAATACTAGATAATATGTGATATGGTGCCTGGCAGCCTATACATAGTCGGTAAATTGCGTCCCCCAAAAAATTTAAAAGGTCATAGTCATATAGGTACTATGTGAATTGCGGGTCGTGTAATTTTAAAACATTCTTCCCGAATCTATTTGAAATGTACATAAATTGAGGCCTGGGGACATATTTTTAAACTTTATTGAATATACCTACCTACGTCCATTTTCGATCGAAATAAATATATATATATATATATATATACAGTGGTTAAAGTGGGGGGAACGGAGGAGGACGGAGTACCCCTTCTTATTTACGGTAAGATTATGCGTCCCCTTTAATTTAAGTCTCCTAAGTCTGAGGGGACGCTTATAAAAAATTATTGTGAATTTATATTGCATGTTAATTATGATAATTTATTGAATGGCTTACGCAGACACACATATTGATTAAACATTGAATTTAAACGTATTTTATTTCGCGCGAATAATCTCCACGTTCTGAAGATGGTTAAGTTTAGTGCGATAAGCGATTTTTAAATAATAAATTAGTGTGTAATAGTGTGCTATCTACATATTCTCGCTATTTCATGTGATATAATTATAATGATTTAAATAAAATATTAAACTGAAAGAATATGAATAGTGATATTATTTATTATAAATTGTTTTTTAATTGTTTTTTTTAATGAATAATGTTTAAAACTAAAATATAAATGTATTTTTTTTTAAATTTCCGGCAATGATTTGCAATTTATTTTTAACTTAGCTGGCATTATATAATTATAATCATTTTTCTTAGGAGACAGTTTGATTTTATATACTATTAACATAAACTTTTTATGAACAATGACGTATGAAAAAAATAAAATTATAGGTTCATAACTATAGTAGGTTTCTCAAAAAAAGTTTGGTTAGATATATAGATTTTGGATGAAGATCTAGGGAACGCTCTTTAATTTTTAGTGACGTTAGTCCCCCATCAAAATTTTTCCCACTTTAACCACTGTATATATATCAATACATAGTGCCGTAGCCAGGAATTACCGAAGGGGGGGGGGTTTAATAACCTTTTTTTTTTGCTCACCTCTAAAATATATTGTCCAGGAGCAGTAAAACAGGTATGGTCGAATTGCACTTATTTTTGACTTGACCATATAACTTGAGTTGAAAAAAAGTAATAGTAGAACTGCACTGGGGCTCAAAAAAAGTATTTCCGCAAAAATATCATGCATTTGATGTGGTTAAACGTTTAGAAAACACTCATTTCCTTTCCCACTTAGGTACAGGCTTAGAACTGACAATGATTTTAAACATTGGCGTGGTTAAAACGATAGTTAAATACATACATCATGTTATAATATAATATTATAAATACCTATACTTTTAAAATTTAAAATTTTTTTTTTATCGTCAAATATAGGTAATTATTGTCATTTTTAAATTTATTTTCATTTCGGTCATTTTTTTGTAGTTATAAACTAATTACAAATATCAATTAAAAATGTTAGCTTAGTAATTCGCTTTGAGCATAAATGTTAATTTACTTTTTAATATCATTTATTTTTTCTGGTATCGTGTAGTTGAAGATCTTATATCAGTAGTCTACATCAAAATATAAGTACCTATCTATTTTTAATCATGTTAAAACATAATTTTCCAGTTTATTTTTTAGATTTGTAATCAGTTGCAAATTTTGTATTTTACAATACCATGATTGCGATCAATAACATCTACAATATCTACATCTTATTATTTTAAATAAAGGAAATATGTCATAGATTGTGTTCTAACCATGCCAATGATTAAAATCATTGTCAGTCCTAACTCCTAAGCCTGCAGCAAGTGGGAAAGGAAATTAGTGTTTTCTAAGCGTTTAACATCTTCAAATGCATGATAATTTTGTGGAAATACTTTTTTTAAGCCTAAGTGCAGTGCTACCATTATATTAACATTTTTAAACTAAAGTTTAATTTGACCATTTCCTTTTAGGCAATAAGTTCAATTCGAATATCCCGGTTGTAAATGCGCTAAAATGTACCGAGTTGTAAGCTAATTGAATAATACATTTTATACATAAGTATAACAATTAACAAAACTATAAATTTATATACATTAAAATAACAATTCTTTTTAAGGCCAAGGGGGGGGGAGTTTAAACACCCAAGCCCCCTGGCTACGCCACTGTCAATACAGGTACTTGCTACATGGGCGATGGGCACCAGCTGTAGTTTCATATTTAAGTGTTTAATTTAACCTGTTAATAGAGTTTCAGTCATTTCAGACATTTCAAACTCTTGAAACCTTGAGCACACACCAGTATGCCACATCCACATGGCATAGGTATAACCGTACATAGGTATTGCTAAATTATATTGCTGTCACATGACCCAAACTCACGTGTTAGTAGTAGCAGCTGCTGCTGAGGCCTTGAAGAACGTTATCAATTGTCGTCGCTGATATCGACTACGAAGTACGAATGGAATTATCTAAGAACACCGTGTCTGTCAAATGTCGATTATTGAGTATTGACCATTGTTTTTTTTTATTATTGTTGCTCTTCCTATTTTCGTTGAATAGTCTATTCTGCTTAAAAATTATGTGTATACTTATAAGTTATATTATGTATCCGACTATCTAGTATATAATTATTAAGATTACCTTTCTCGTCTCCATATTATTGTATTGTTTTCAAATTGTTAAAATATGTTAGGTATTTAAGTTTGCGGAGATATTATAATATGTAAAAATGTTTGAATTTTCTGATATTTTTTAAGTGTATGGATATTTAGCATAGATTAAGCAAAAGCAATGATTTTAGAAGATAACCAAAATGTTGTCAAACCAAGGGTAAGATTTAAATATATAATTATGTTATTTAATTACAATATATTATTATTAATATAATTTTACACTACGTATTGTATTAATAAAATTTTTCTTACTAATCAGTAATCACATATTTGTTATAATTAAAATTTGACATAGGTAAATAAGTAGGGACTTATTTGTTTGCTGTGACGTTTTGATTATTTTAGAACCAATGTTAGATTTCTGAGTTATTCATTATATATTTATGTACAAAATGTATTATTGAATAATAATTTTTTGACTCTTGATCAGTGTTGAAATTATATTTTTTAGTCTTAAAATCTTAAATCAAAAAATATGAATTAGGTACATTTGCAGACAAAAAAATTTTTATTGGAAAAATTATTAAAACAAGATACACCCACCGTTGATATAAATTATAATTATTATAAAGTTTAAAGTTTTAAAGTTTTTTATTTAAAGTTTTTTTTTGAATATTTATCTATTCAAATTATTTGATTTACAATGTATACCATTTTATTTTTTTCCTTAGAATAGTAGAGCAGCTCGGCCTAAAGTTGTTTATCAATGGACAGTACAAGATGTTCAAAAATGGTTTCGCCGTCATTGTTATGATTATTATGTTTTATATGGAGAAAAATTCTTGCAGGTACCTAATTATTATATAATTAAAAGCATCTTTACTTAAAATCTAATCCAAAACTTATTTTTCCATCAAAATTGAATTATTAGTATCTATAATATGCTTTTTTTTTAAGAATAGAATTATTTTCAGTCATTTTTCATAATTTTTAATTACAAAAACTGATAAAACTAATTTTATATCATTTAAAACTAATGACAGATATTTTATTGTAAAATTTAAAAACATAATAATTTAACATAATTATAAAATTGAATACCTATTGAATAATAAAACATAACATTCAAGTATAATTTAGCAGAATATCTTATTAGATTTAAATAAAGTTGTTGTACTTATAAATAAATAAATAATTTTTATATCATTATTTATTTTTAGCACGAAATAATTGGACGTGCTTTAATAAGAATTAATGAAAATCAACTGTATCGTATGGGCATTATAAATCCAGATCATAGTCAAGAAATTTGCCGTGAAATACTTAAACTACGTCTTAAAACTTATATTTTAGAATTTAGAGATTTGGAACGCAACAATCTTTATGATTAAAACCTAAAGAGGTAATTATTCTAAATCTAATAACTGCATCATATTTAGTAAATCTCCAGTTTGTCTTGACACTGAATCATCCATTTCAGCTTTTATATTTTGTAAAGACAAATTACCAGTAATTTGACTGAAATCTATAATATTGTGTTCTGGATTTTTTTCTTCTATTTTGCTGAAATAATTTTTTTATTATTATTATTATAATATTTGTATACTTTATATCATAGAATAGATAAAATATTTATTGACTTCTATTTATTTCATCTATTCTATTGTTATACAATGATTTTCATTGTATTAATTGATAAATATCTAGCTTGAAAAGTTTGTACGACTTTAAATTTTAAATTATACAGTTTTAAAAATATAATGTTCTGTAATATTATTTAAAATAATTTAAATTTAAAATTAGTTGAATAAGTGTAGTACTCTCATTACCTTTCATTTATATTTAACGGAGTTTCTAATATTTCTAGATCCAAATTAACTATTTCTTCATTATCATTATCATTGCCCATCAGTTGTGTAACAAAAAGATCCATTTCTTGTTTATATCCATCACGACTAGTCTGGCCATTAAATAATGGATCTGATGTTTCTTCTAATGATTGATTAATACTTTTATTAATATTAAATCTGAAAATTTTATTTTATTTTATTAATGTATTTATCTGTTTTATTTTTTATTTTTCAGTTTACATTGAAAGGCCGAGTGTCGTGAAACGAGGACTATTAGGCTTGATTGAACCTATTTTGGTTTCTACTTTATAAAATGATATTGGATGAAATGTACTGATATCAATAAGAGTACTATTTTTATTGAATACTCTTATAACACCTGGAGCTTCACATCCTGAAATATATTATAAATTTATATAATATCTTCAATATTTTTATAAAAACTTTACCTACTTTTAACCATTTTATTATCAAATTACTATTTTTAATATATTATAGTATAAAAATTATTTATTTTTTACAAATCATTATAACTTGCATTTAACTATTTAAGCATAATTGTTGTTTATTGATATAAAGAATTGAATGTGTTATTTTAATTGTGTATTATTATTGTAAAATGCCTTACTACCATATATATTATATTTATATTTCATCCATTTTAATTAAACATAGTTACAAACTGTGATTCATATTATTACTCACGTACTTCAGGGTTCAAACTTTTTTGAGTTAAATTAATACGTAACTAAAATTTATTTATTAAAATATTTGTAGGTAAAATTTAAATGTTCTATTATTGATAAATAAGCATTTTTTTTTTATAATGCTTAAATAAAATTGAAAAAAAATATATTTATACATGATTTTATGGATTTAATTTTTACAACTTAATTTAACTTATTACTGTTTGTTACTTTATCCTGTTATAATAGTTATTTTGTCTTTTCTATGGTAATTTTTTAATCACTTGTGCTAATTGTAAATCATTACTTAACAGATTGTACAATTTTCTAGTTTTAAATGTCCTTAACAAATAAAAATTATGTCTGTAGACTAAATATCTATAAAAATGTGTTAAGAACTAATCATAATAATTTTTTGAAGAATATTAATACCATAACTGTGATGCAAATAATAAATTTCAATCTTAAATAAATTTTAATAGTTCAAATATATAATGGAGCAAAATATTCACTTATTAAATATATTATTAACACTTAAAAAATAAATTACTGAACCTAAAATGTGTATACTAAATTATAAATGTACTTAACCATATGGAATCATCCATTTTTCAACTGAAACAAATGACCCATTGTATCGCTGTAAACCTTCTTTAATAAATATGGTAACTTTGACATGTATATCTTGCAAATAGTTTAACATTGCATAACGCATTCTCATTATTTCTCCGTCTGTCATTTTCTCAAAAGTCTTAAATAATAAAAAATTATACTTACTCATTCAAATTTCAAGCTAATTAATATAGGTTAAGTAACAATCAATTACTTGATAAAAGTTATGTTGAATAACATCTATACTTTGTTTTAATTGATGTGTACATGCCAATTCACGAATAGAATCTAAATGATTCAATGTTACTAGTAATACTTGCCTCGGACCATTACTTGAGAACATTTGCATTTTAACAGAGGTTTCTATCAAACCCATTAATTTTTCCATACTAGAATCATTTAGTCGCATAATTGAAGAATGAACTGCACAACGTATACTTTTATCTAAAATGTCTTTGTTAATGATAGATGTTGGTACAAACAAAAATGGACAGCTAAGCGATGCAGCGATTATGTCATTAAGAACTGCAATAAAAACCAATTTAATTATTATATTTTAGAATATTTGTGTAGATTTGACATAAGTATTTATTAAAATTATTTAATTTTTGAATGAAAATATCTATTTTTTTTTTTTATTAATGTCTGTAATAATAATTAATAACAGGTTTTATGCTATGTACCTAATTTAGACTTGTCTATTTGGATTTTTTGTGTTTTTAATCTTTCCGTCACTACATAAATCATTTCACACACTAAATTTAAATATAAAATCGAATACGTCTGTAAAGCCATGTTTAACAATATCAGTAAAATTATTTTAGGTTTAATAATAATTGCACTTAGGTACCTAACAACCTAACTTTAATTTGTTATTATTCAGATTGTACAGAGGAACCATGGAAACCAAGCGTAATGCATATTATATTATTACAATAATATACAATAGGTAGTTAGGTAAAAGCCTAACCTAACCTGCTCGACGCTCGTAAACAATTGTTATTATTATTATATTGGTTTATCTTTATAACAACATTAAACCTATAGGATTGATAAAAAGTGATGACCACATTACCACAGACTATATAGTCTGTGACATTACTTACAGTGTGAACATAATATATATATAAGATGGGTATAAATAAAATGTAAACGTGTTAGGTGTAACCTTGACCCTATAATATACATAATATATGACCAACAATATTTAGAAAATAAATTAAACCGTGTTAACATTTAAAACAATAATGAAATTAAACGTTCAATTAACATATTATATGTTATTGGTATATTTAAAACCGGTAATTTTTTATTTTATTTTACAATACGGGACGAACCCTTCAGTACATGAATATAATAGTATAATAATAATAGTTTTAATAGTTTACGGAAACGTGGCTCAATATCAGAGAGAGAGTAATGCAGCTGATAATTCAACGACCATAATTAACGCAACTACAGTGAAAAATCGTTGGTATATTATTTCATCTAGTTAAAATTAAAAAAAAATTAAGTACCAGCTAGGTAGGTAAAGAATATACATTAATAAATACGTATTGTAGCAGCTAGCAAATATTACGGAAACATTACATTTGTCTATAATCCATAAATCATTATATTGAAGATGCTCGTTGAACTAGTTATTATATTTAATGGTTTTTAACGATCAGTCGAATAATGTACATAATAAAGGTACATAATATGTATTATAGCAGTCCGTAATATGATATAGTTAATTTAAGTGTGCAACACAAGCCTTAATACGATAAATAGAGTATTTCGCCACCACCGATGAAGTGGATACAATATGGATTGTAGTAGCAGCTGTGTCCTGTGTACGATTAAGAAAATATATTTATAACAGTATGGTTTATTTCGCGATACACCATCCGTATAGGTACTTTCGGATTTGACGTGCAGACTGCAATAACCGAAAATCGTAACGACAATTAATATTATTTATTATATCATTATGTACCGTTCACGGTCGACCTATAACTGTGGCAGTGTGGCGTTCGTTGTCCAACACCTTCAGCCGGATAATATATATAACATGACGTACACAAATCTACAACAATCCAAGAGCGCGGGCCGACATAATACGATAATTTCGTGTCTCGGCGATTTCCGGATTGCTCGCAGGATGATGACCAATAACTGAGTACTCTGAGGAAATAACATATCCTTTAATCTGTCGTGACTCGTAGGACTGTGCAATGTGTTGCTGTCTTTCTGGTGGCTGGTGAGCGTTGTCGAGGCGTTCGTAATGTTCGTATTTTACCGCGACAACCGTTTTATTATCGTCAGCCATTTTGCAACAGTTGTTAGTTAAACACCTGATGCGGCGTTGCCGGACTATGGCTGATAAGAGACGCGTCGTGTTCAACCGGGGAAATTGGCAGACGGTGGTGCGTCGGAACACTAGGCATAGCCGGAACGGAACGGCCGTTGTTCGGTCCGGCAACGTGGCCACCGCTAGATTTCTCTCATATGTCCCCACCACCCGCCGACCATTCCCCGCTGGGGTTCACCTCAACAAGCGGCCCGTCTCCCGCACTAACGCTGATCGGTACCGTAACGTTTGTTTACACTTCGCGTTGCATTGCATTTCGGTCTGTCCGCGTATCGTTACTCGCACGAAAAATTGTTTTCTCCCCGTCGTACCGTTCGTTTCCGTCGCGTAACTATCTCAAACCGTCAGTGTTGTGCACAGAGACCAAACGTTTTGTTTTTCGTGCCGACCGCCGCAGCCGTGCCCGGCGATAATGTCATGTTAACGTCCGCTCGTTGGTTCGATCCGATGCACGTCGTGATGTTAGTGAACAGGACAAATGTGACGAGAAATGAAACGGCATTCGGATGAACACATGGCGTCCGCAGACACTGTCGGCGCATACGCCACCGCCGCCGCGACCCGTTCACCGCCTAGGTCCAGGCCCAACTTGGTAACCATTTCCAATGTCGTCCAGTCAAATTTTGTATCGCAGGCCATAAACAATCCAAATATACAGTTCAATACCGTGCAGCCGTTCAGCGCGCCCACAATGCCGGTTCTAGCCATTAATGAAAAGGTTCCCGGTTCGCTACCTGGTGGTTCCGCCATGCCGGCCCTCCACACGATACAGGCGCAACATACTATTCAGCAGATAAGGCAAAAAGTCGTGCCGCCCACGACCATAATTCAGCAACAGCAACAACAGCAGCAGCAGCAACAGCAGACTCAATTTCAGAGACTCAAGGTCGAAGATGCCCTGTCCTATTTGGATCAGGTGAAATATAAATTTAGTAATCAACCTCAAGTGTACAATGACTTCTTGGACATAATGAAAGAGTTCAAATCACAGAGCATAGACACCCCTGGAGTGATAACACGGGTCTCAAACCTATTCAAAGGTCATCCTGAGCTCATAGTGGGTTTTAATACGTTCCTACCTCCGGGTTATAAAATAGAAATAAAAAATAACGAACTTGGCTTTCATGTTTCTGTGTCGATACCTCAAAGTCCGGCTATAACGTCGTCTCAGACGATAATACATTCGACAACTCAACACATAATGTCAAGTACCCCAATAGTTACTACTCCACCTGTTACTTTGACTACCACACCGCCTGTAGTAATTAAACCAGCCGGACATTTACCTACCATAAACCAGGTCAATACTACTTCGGTTGTAATAAATCATCATACGACACACAATAGTGTGTTACCGACTGCGCCTACTAGCAGTGTTCATCAAACTCAAATACCTTTGTCTGTAGCTAGTTTAAGCCAAGTGGCATCTAATATACCTCAAGTGTCGATACCTACAACTCAGGAATCAACCAACTCACAAAATCAACCAGTTGAGTTTAATCATGCCATAAATTATGTGAATAAAATAAAAAATCGTTTTCAAGGGCAACCAGAAAAATATAAAAGGTTTCTAGAAATATTACATACTTATCAAAAAGAGCAAAAAACTCATAAAGATAATGTGCCAGTGGCCGAAAAAACATTAACAGAAGCTGAAGTGTATCAGCAAGTTGCCAAATTATTTGAAAACCAAGATGATTTACTATTGGAATTTGGACAGTTTTTACCTGATGCTAAAACTCCTGATGCCAAACAGGCAGCAGAAACAAGCATTGCCCCTCCCAAGAAGACTACTGTTGTTACTAGTGCACCTCCTGTAATTCCATTGCCACCACCACCTCCCATCAAAAAAGAACATCCGGCTGCTATTCCTGTGCCCAAGGAAATTGTTAAAGAGCCAAGTGTTCCAAATGTAGCTCTCAAAAGAACTTCATCGTTTTCTTCCAGTCAGAATTTACCACCACCTAAAAAACCAAAATCTCCGTTTCCAAGCTTGGGAGATGTATCATATCAAGAAGCATATAAATACGGTACATTAACAGATTTTGCATTTTTTGATCTCGTTCGAAAATCAATTCATAATGCTTCTGCGTATGATGATTTCTTGAGGTGCTTAGTTTTATATTACACTGAGATTATATCTAAATCAGAACTGTTAAATTTAGTACAGCCTTTCCTTGGAAAATACTCAGAACTATTTAGAAGATTTAAAGATTTTATTGGGACTGGTGAAAAAAGCAGTAATGCTGCTGCAGTTCCAACAGAAAACAAACTTTGTGGCTTGCCGCATTTTTCATTACTTGATCCTGGATCAAATCGCCAAGATAGATCTGCTGGTGATCTACCCACTGATATAGATTATAGCATCTGTAAAAGGTTAGGTGCAAGTTATTGTGCTGTACCCTCAGATTATTTAACTCCTAAATGTAGTGGTAGGACGAAAATGTGTTATGAAGTACTGAATGACACATGGGTTTCTTTCCCTACGTGGTCTGAAGAATCATCATTTGCCACTAGTCGAAAAACTCAATATGAAGAATACATGCATAGGTGTGAAGATGAAAGATTTGAACTCGATCTCGTTATGGAAATTAATTTGGCAGCAATATATTGTTTGGAAGAAGTATCAAGAAGATTTAATAGAATGACACATGATGAAATATCAAAGTTTAAATTGGAAGACTGTAGTTTTGGTAGTGATACAATTTCAATGACAACTAATAGACGAGCTATTAAAAGATTATACGGTGATAAGACTCCAGATATACTTGAAGGACTTCAAAAAAATCCATTTACCGCTATTCCAATAGTTTTAAAAAGATTAAAATCCAAAAATGAAGAATGGAAATTAGCACGAAATACTTTTAATGAAATATGGAGAAGTCAAAATGAAAAGTACTATCTTAAATCATTAGACCATCAAGGTGTTAATTTCAAACAAAGTGACATGAAATTTTTAAGATCAAAGTCATTACTAAATGAAATTGAAACTTTATATGATGAGCGTAATGAACAGAGTGACACCAGCACTGGACCTCATATGGTGTTTTCATATGCCGATAAATCAATTGTAGATGATGCTGCTAATTTGTTGATTCATCATGTCAAGAGACAAGCAAGCATTAATAAAGAAGATAAACAAAAAATAAAATCACTTATTAGAAGGTTCATTCCCGATATGTTTCATCATCCGAGGCAAGAGTTAAGTGACGATGAACGTGACGGTCAGAATGATTGTTCTAATAATAATTCACCTGAAACAACTAAAGCATCTTTACGAGTCTCCGAAGAAAAAGATTTACCCGAGCTTAAAATTACTGACAATGATAAATTAAAAGCACCTGAACATTCTAGTACAGAAGAATGTTATACTTTATTTTATGGCAATAATAATTGGTATTTGTTCCTCAGACTACATCATATACTATGTGATCGCCTTACTCAAATATACAAAAAAGCCTCACAATTACTTCACGAAGAATGTATTTATCAGGCAGCTAGATCAGAAGCTGCATCTTCCAAGCTTAATCTCAATCCCAATTCATCAATTATGTTAGAAGACTATTATCCTGCTCTACTTGATATGATTAAAAATGTCCTGGACGGCAACATGGATTCAAATACGTATGAAGACACGTTAAGAGAAATGTTTGGTATCCACGCGTATATAGGATTTACACTTGATAAGGTTGTTGTTTATGCTGTTCGTCAGTTACAGCATTTAGTGTCTGACGAATACTGTCAAGAATGTTATAATTTATTTATAAAAGAAAGAAAAAAGAACGGAACAGGTGGTCTTTGCAGTACAGCATGTCAAAGAGTTGCACAAGAAGCAGCATATCAACGTAGAGCTGAAGCTGCCTTAAGTAATGATAACAATTGCTATAAAATATTTATTTACAAATCTAACTGCAAACTGACGTTTGAGTTACTGGATACTGATACAGATGATAATCAGGACAGTGGTAAATGGACAAGTTTTGATAACGAACCACAATCTGAAACTAATGATGATAAGCAAGAAGAAAACCAAAGTCCTAAAGATTAAATATTCAATTTACTAAAATGATCTAACTTTAAATAACCAAGTATTCTTTACTTTAATTATTATTTATTATTATTAATTTTTTTACATAAATTGTGTTTCAACTACATTATGTAGCCTATTTTTTCTTGCTCTGTATTGATTCCAAAGTCTCATCTGAACTATTACTTTAAAAGGTAATGTTTTTTTTTTATAAAATTATAAAACGTATAACTATGTTACTAATATTTTTTTTATGTTTCAGTTTTGTGTTACATTTGTATATAACTATTCATTGACATTTGATGAGAATCAAAAAGCCAGTTGCCACATATTTTTTTTTCATAAAAGTAAGGATACGTTTATTTGAAATTTGTTAGTGTTAAAGAAAATTATAATAACTAGATGTTTAATTTATTTTATCAAGCCTAGTTTTTATACTCAAATCAATTTTGCGTATTATGTATTTTTGTAATAAAATAATACTGATGTATTAAATATTTACAGTAAATTTCTTTGATTTCCAGAAAAATATCAAACCAATTTCTTGAAGATTTATTGGTTGAATATAAGAAATAACCAAGGTAATTTAATGAATATTTCAAATATGATGTAGAGATTGTTTATCCTCTTGTTTTTTTATATTAATAGTAGTAATTGTTAATATCCTCTCAAATCACCTAAAAATACTATAATTTTTATAAAATCTGTATTGTATTTTCATCAAAGTCTAGAATAGTTCATTATGGTACCATGTTTGTTTATATAAAAATAATGTTATCTCCGGAGTTTAGATAAACCATCCAGTAAAATAATTTGATTTGTTGAATATAACCAATTAATAATTTAAAAAGAAAAAAACTAGTGTGAAAAGTCATATGTGTATAGCTATTTACATTCTGTCAATAATATTTGACATCAGTTAATGTTAAAAAAAAAAAAAAAACAACTTCGTATCAACAATTTGACATGTCATTGCAACATGCTAAATATAAATTAATAATTCTCAATTTTTAATTATCAGTTAATAACTCATTTTGTTGGTACTATTTTAAACTTATGGAAAATATTTTTCAGCTTTAAATTAATTATTGAATAATATTTAACAAACCTATTTTATTTGAATCTATTTCATATATAATGTGAAACTAATTAATTCATTTTTTTTTTCAGCAATCCAATACCATCCATTCTCGCAGCAGTGGACAGTTGTTTTATATACTACATTGTAATCACTGAAAAGCATTAATTTGTACATTTTTACTATTGTTTAAAAAATTAATATTATGTATAGATATACTGTATTTATGTATATTTTTTTATTTTAATTTTTCTGTAGAAAATAGATGAATATTTTAATCAGTTACCAATGGATGTTTTTTAGAACACCAATAGGAACAATATTGTGAAAATTGTGAAATTGAATTTCACTATTAGAACAAATAACCAATTTTATTAAGAATCTATACTTTAAACTATGAATGTAGGGACTTAGCATAAAACAAATTATAATTTTAAATTTAATATCTTGCAGCAATAGCAAATCATGTTCAAATGTGGGTTCTTCCATTGTGCATAGGTTTTTTTAAATCTGTAAACAAAAAATGTGTAATTATTTTGTTACAATTTTTTGTATCTATAGAATATAATGGTGTAAATAATTTATATATTTTTCATTATAAATAATTTCTTAACTTGTAGAAATGATTGAATTTATAATTGTATTATACATGCCATAGAAATGTTAATATTTATTTAATAAATAGGAAAATATTTTTTAGAGAGTAGTATTTTTAATGAATTTTAAAATAGGCATGAAAATTTATGATAATATATTCATATGAATAAAAATGTCAATGAAATTGCCATTTACTGAATTGATATCCTTGGTTGCTTGTAAATTGTAATATGTTTATTACAGTTTTTTTTTTTAAATTTAATTGAATTGTTTGCATTATATTTTTTTTATTTTTAGTTTGTTTATATATATATTGATTAATTTATTTGGAAAGAATTAATTAAAGTTTTATTTTATACTTTTTGAATTTACTTTTATACTTTACAGTAATTCTTGTAAACAATCAAATGTCATGTGAATATTATAAAATATTTATTTGAAAAAAAATATTTAAATGAGTTTTATACACAATTTACAATGTAGTTACTTAAAACAATTTTAATATGAAACTAAACATACATTTTTGATTAATTCCTACTTTACCCATAATAAATACCAAAAGGTACTTAAGGCTGAAATTGGGTTAATAAAGACTGGTTTTTAATTATTAGACTTATGTTAAACATAAGTTACTAATAAACAATGTTTAATTGATTAATCAAGTAAAAGTAAATCTATGAGTATTTTCTATTAATATTAGCATTTAGCAATAAGCAAAAACATATATTCTTTATACTATTTCATATTCATATTACTTGTACTGTATTTTAATTTTTTTTTTCTAATGCAATCAAGTATCAAACAACAAACAATTAATTTAAAAATAGATACTCATAAAAATTAGTAACATGGTAATACAAAAACTATTATGTGTTTTATTTAAGTTTTAAAAATATTCATTGCCTTACATGTGTGTTATTACTAGAAGACAATTTAAGATTAAAATTTTACATTTAATATAATTTTAAATAAAACTTCACAGACCACAATATTCAATACATCCTTTATATCTCTAAACATTCAATAAGTCAATGAGAAATGATGACTTTTTATTGACATTTTTTATTTATTATTAAGAAATTAACTTTTTATCTAAAACATTTTATGAATAATTAAAGTAAATTTTATATTTTTATATAAAACAAGAAAATATAAGATTTGAAATAAATTGATATATGTGTAATGATAGAATTACATTTAAAAACAGGCATCCAGCCTTTATATTGTAAACCACATTATTATTTTATAATTGTGAAACTATAATATTATGTAAATTATTAATAAGTAGCATTATAACTGTAAAAATTAATATATATTTATCACTTATCAAAAAGTAGAATTTTAACTGTACAGATTTATTTGTAACTTATTAATAATCTAAATTATATTTTATATTATTATATTATGTCCATACAAATTACAAATCATTTAATATGTAGTATTATGTATGACATGATTAAAATTTGTTGTTTATTGTTAAATGATGTATTTGTGAATTTTGACTTAGACCAGCATTTTCTTTCTCTAAATAATGCATCTATAATCACAGAACTTATATATTTAAAAAAAAAAATTTATACAACTAATTTGAACAGAGCTGCAAAATTACTAACAAATATTAAATATCAATAAATTGTCAAGTATATATCATGTTAGGTTTAGAATACTAAGATCTGTACTCCGATGAGTCCGATTTCCGATACGTTAGTCGAACAGTCAATAAAAGAGACAAGAGAAGAGTAATCACTATAAATAATAAATATCGTTATTACTTATTTCTATCATGCGACGAACAATCATTAATATTCAACATGTTTATAAGTGAATGCCATTAATCATTATCACTTATCAGTCAATCTTTTCAATAGTTATAAAAACGTGGAAGTGGAAATTATATTATTTTAAGGTATTCATCACGGTTTAAGTATATCTTAAACCGTGGTATTCATGGCGTTTGTAAAATGTAAAAACATTGTAAACTACCTATTATTTGTTATTCGTGTTTTATAATCAATGTTCAATAGACAATATAGATTATAATATATAGATATTATACGTGAAACCTTAGATCATATACTAGTATAAGTATATGATCTAAGCGTGAAACCGTTTACTGTTTAGGAATTCCGAATTTCATTATTTTTTATTATGAATTGATTACAAAAAAGATCACGTGCGTTTTAAAAGATAAAAAGTAAAACTGTATACCGAAAACTATTGTACTGGGTACCACACTGTACAATTTACAGGTTAAGATGCCATGTAAGTTTAGTTTTTTTTCTCCCATGAAAACCAAAGCATCTCCGGCCCCTTCACATCTATCGTCGTTTGATTTTCACGTCTTTTCACTCTCTGAACGTGATACTCGACCACGTTATTTAGCGAGTGTTAATTTATTTTAGATTTTTGTATTTCTAGTTACAATTCTCATTTCAAATGGCTCCTGCTGCAAAACAGGTAATGTGTTTAATTTATATTCTTTAGATTATACATTTAATTTGTGATAGAAATACTGAAGTACTTGCATATCATATACGGCTGATCGTCTTGTACTCGTGTTATTTTTCTACTTTTTTTAGATAACGTTAATTTCATGTAACCTTTGCTTAATGTAAATAGTTTAAACTTATTTTAAACGATAACTCCATTTAAAAATAATTGAGTTTAATGGTATTTTTTTTTAGGCTAAAGCCGCTGGTGGGGAAAAAAAGCCTGCGGCCAAGAAGCCGCAGGCCCAGCAACCTGCTAAGGCCAAACAGGAAGCACCTAAGCCAAAAGCTGAACCTAAGGCTCAGCCTAAAAAGGCTGAACCAGTAGTCGAACCCAAACAACAAGCTAAAAAGGACACCAAACAACAAGCTCCTAAGGCTCAACCTGCGCAAAAATCTGCTAAGGAACAACCCAAGAAAGAAACTGTAATTTTTCTTTTTATTGACTACATTAGTTGGTAGTTTTTTTAAATTTAAAAATTAATTATTTTTTTTCAAGGCACCTGCACCTAAGAAGGTTGCACCAAAAGCAAGCCAAGACAATAAGAAGCCTGCTCCACAACAACCAGCTAAGGCTAATGCTAAAGCTGAACCAGCTAAGGAAAAACCCAAGGCTGCCAAAGCTGATCCTAAAGCCAAAAAAGCTGAACCAGTGAAAGCTAAAGAGCCTGAAGTTAAACAAACCAAGAAGGCTCAACAACAAGCAGCACCAGTTAAGGGTAAGAAGGAAGAACCCAAAAAAGTGAAAGAAGAACCCAAGAGCAAAGCTATAAAACGTCCAGCTGAAGAAGTTCCTAAAGCTGTCAAAAAAGATAAAAAAGAACCTGCTAAAGTTGAAAAGAAACCTGAACCTGCCAAAGGTGCCAAGAAAGAACCTGAAGCTGTCAAAAAAACTCCCGCTGCTGCCAAGAAGCCAGTTGAAAAAAAACCTGCTGATAAGGCACCAGTTGAGAAAAAACCTACTGCTCCTCCAGCCAAAAAACCTTTGACTGCTGCAGTGACCGTTAAGAAGACAGTAGCTCCACCCACATTAAAGAAAGCACCTGGCGCACCTAAAAAACTCACTCTAACCAAAAAACCCAACACTGCACAGAATAAACCTAAGGCGACATTGAGAGGTAAAGGAACTGCTTTGAAAAAGAAGAAGGAAACTAGAAAAATGACAATCGATTGTACTCATCCTGTGGAAGACAGTATTATGGATGTCAATAACTTTGTAAGACTAAATTTTAATTTTTTATATATATATATAATATGCTATATAGTTTATATTTGTTTATAGGAAAAATTCCTTCAAGAACGAATGAAGTATAACGGAAAAACTAATAACTTTGGTAATGTAATTTCATTGGAAAAGACAAAAACCAAAATTATTGTCAATTCTGATGTACCTTTCACAAAGAGGTATGTAACAATCATAATATCAAATATTTTTATAATTAAACGTTATTTAATAATATATTATAATTTTAGATACTTGAAATATTTAACAAAGAAATACTTGAAGAAGAATAATTTGAGAGATTGGTTGAGGGTAGTCCATAGTGGACCAGACAGCTATGAACTCAGATACTTCCAGGTAAACAATTTTAATTTATATTTGATAATATTTATTATGATATAATATGTTAATTGTATTGATATATTATTAGGTTTCTACAATATTCTGTATTTATTTCATTATGTGACTCCTAGTGTAAATGTGGTAATAAAGGCAAGGGTATTGTATAGGTTTGAAGACAATCATTTAAAGTTAAAATTGAAAATAATAAAAATAAACCGTATTTTATTTAAAATTATTAGAAAATGTTTAATGGATATGACTTACAAATGTACATCTTATCAGATTTTCTTTCTACCAAATCCATTTTGTATTGTCGGTTTTAATGACCCAGTTAATTGTAGTTATTGTTTATGATAGTTTTTACTTTTAAAATTTTTAGAGCAAACTGATTTTTCTATGTATTACCTTAAAATTTAAAAATATGTCGATTTCTACTAATTGCACAAAATAGATTCTGAAATTAAAATAAATTTGGTATGATTTACATTATTTGTAAAACTGTGATAACACGATCTAGGAAGTGAGTGTACTAACTACTAAGGCTAGGAATGACACTGCGCGTGTTGTCGGTTGCCGACCAAACAGCCAAACCGCAACACATTAAACTAAAATAAGTTTAAATATAAAACGCGTTATCAGGGCCAGACTAGGATGATTTTACGGAACCGTATAAAACTGTCAAAACAAAAAAAATCAAAACGTATAGTGTGGTCCTAGCCTAATGGGTTATGCTTATGACCAGGGCTCAGATTTTATAGCACTAAAAATTACTAAAATATGCGCTATAATATGCCCTAAAAACACAATAAATAGCAAAAATGAAAATTTATTTTGTTCACAAATTAAAAAACTTTAATATTTTTAAATTAATACATCAATTTTTTTTTTTTTTTTTAATATTAGGTAAATCTACTTAATTTTGTTAATTCATTAAACTATAAAATATAATTGGTTTTTGAGTATGGCAACTATTCAAAATTGTCATTTTGTCATGATTCATTGTTTCATACTATATAATATAAATTAGTTTTATCAAAATATGATATAAAAGTTATTATTAACATAGCAAATTAGCCGAAAATGACAAAAACTTAAAAAATAGCACTAAAAGTTAAAAATCCTTATAATAGCAAAATAAAATTTCATTTTTGGAGTCTGGTGCACAAAACAAATTTGTAGCTTACTTATCTGTAACCAATAAAAATTAGCAAATGCTATTAAATCCAAGTCCTGCTTATGACCTTCTTTCATTGTGTATATTTAATTGTAGTTTAATATCAAAACACATTTCAATCGTTTTTTTTAATATATAAATTCACTTATTACATACCCTGTTAGCCGAGAGATTAGACCTGCTCAACAGATGAAAATTTGTACAAATTTTCTACGAAGGCTCGACGGCTCCCCTGCTTACACCTGTTGGGAATAGTGGTTTTTTTTTTACGAGCACCTGTCAGTCAATTGTGCGAAGTAGTCTATTCCCTGGACAAATAGAGTAAAGAGTACCTATATTTACGATGGTTAAAACATCAGTTAATCTTTTTTTGATAATTTATAAACATAATATAAGTATTATAGTGCGTTTCACAACAACTGCGACTTGTGGCGGTTTTGTTTCAAAGTGGGGGTTCACAATCTAGGATAGAAAATAAATAGCGTTTGCCACGGATTATTACGCGCTAGCTTTAGAAAATTTGATAAAATAAACACCACTAGGCGCGTTAGCGTTGAGTCACAGTTGTTGTGAAACGCACTATAATTAACTTTTATGTATAACACTGAAAAGTATGAAATATGTAGAAACAAAACTTTTGTTGTTACTATTGCTATTGTATAAATTAACATACGAGTATACAATACTATTATAGTAAGGTCATCATAAAGTGAACTACTAATGCTCTGGGTGGCCAAATTTCATCAGGGTTTCCACAACTACCTGTCACAGCTCACGTTTTGCTGGCCGTATCACCCCGTACCATAGTAGTAACTCCGGATTACGCTTAAATAAATAAAACTTAAATAAATTCCCAAATAATGGTAGGAGAGTGAGTGAAAGGTTAAAAGTCAATGAAATAACAATTAACCCTACCCAATAATATTTAGTGTATTTTAACTTAAATAAAACTAAAATATGCTACTAACAAATTAAGAAGTTCGAAGAGTGGATTTGCTCTTGTTGATATTTGCATATTGTTTCGCACAGTTTAAAAATATATATGCTATAATGAATTAAACTTATACCAGTCACCCTGTATCACTATAGATAATTAATTCACAATTTCAAGATCACCAAATGTATCCCTAATAGTTGCTATAAATTTCTAATCATTTAATTTGTAAAATGTTTGTTACAGATCAATAATGCTGAAGATGATGACGAAGAGGATAATGCTGATTAAAGATTGAAAACAAATTTTATTTTTAATTGTTTGACTCCTTGTACATCGTCTTATTCATAATAATAAAAAAAAATATATATATATAAACATATTTTTACTTATTTGTATATTGCATAATATTAATTATTTCCAATATGGAATTGTGATGTGACTAAGCTTGATTTATATATAATGAATAATTATATATTAATACCATATTAGGTTTTTAGGTTTCAATTACATACTCAAAAAATATTAGTATATATTTTATGGTAAAACAAAAGCAACATAAAAATATTATATTGATTTTAAGTATTAATACTGCTATTTTTCATATCAAAACTAATAGAAAATAAATGTTAAAACTGCAGCATAGATTTATTTAACTTTTAAACGAGCTACTTATCACTGGAATATTACACCCTTTAAAATAATTTCCAATAACTAAAAGTTATATCATGTTTTGGGTTTTCTGTGTTTTTACTAATTAATGTATAACCGCAATATTTTCTAAAACACTTAAATAATGACTGCGGGCAAGTATAAAAATATTTAAGCATAATCTGACATTTAGAGGTTTTTTTAGAATTTTTTTACTTTTTTGTTTTTTTTTTTCATTAAAATTTTAATTTTTGATTAAAAGTACTTGAAAATGTATTACAAGATTCCTCCAAAAGTAGTCATAATATAGTATATAGTAATAGCTCTTACCATAAATAAAATATGTCAAAAAATACTGACATTTTTTCTAATAAAATGTCAAAATATGTAAATTGTGTTGTTAAATAACTATATTTTATAATTTTAAAGAATTTAATAAAATAATATAAAACTAAAAAAAATCTAGTGTTGCAACCAAAAAACTCAGGAGTGATCTGTTTGTTCCACTTAATTTGGAATTAGACAACCTCAACTCACTCATATTTCGTTTATTAAATAACGGAGTAATACTTTTGTTGCACCTATTTGTGTATAACTTTTTTTCCTTATCATATCAATTGAAAAACGATTTTGTTAAAAATTGAGTAATCTGGTTGTTGCATTGGACTCCTCAATTATAAAATAATTGCATAATATAATACCTATTTTAAATAGAAAAAAACTGTTCTCATCTGAGGGCTGATTCAGTTTTCAGACTCCATACCTGCCAAATGGTATCTAATTGTTAATATTAATAATATTAAATATGTATACAACGCGTAATTCCTGAAAATATATATTACCTATATATATATGAATATCATATAGGTAATAGAATAAAAAACTACCAAATAAATAATAATCATTATTCATACAATCATACATAATAATTGAACATTTACGTCTAAAATCGAGTTATTGGTAAATAATAATGTATGTATATATCGTAAATCGTAATTATTCGTAGGCATATAGTCAAAGAATAATTTGATTTGTATGCAATTTCACTATCTGCCTCGTGTCTAGGCATTTAATTAAATGTCTATTTCAAATCAGTCAAATAATAAAAATAAAACATTTTGTATTATAAAAATGAAAGTGTCATCACTGGTTGGCTCCTTTCCTCAAATTATGTATTATAAAAATATTTAACGATATTTTCTATTAATAATTTATTGCCATTTTGTTTTAAAAAAAAATCTATATACCTATTAAATTAGTGAAATTGCATTTCCATAAAAATCTAATTTTTGACTACCTATTTGCCTATACGACATGTCGACATAATATTTAAATAAATATTTTGTGGTACCTACCTTCAAGTCCACGACACTACGGCGTAACTATAAATTATAATATATAATATATATCTTATATTATATCTTTTTTAGTGGCGGATATTCAAAAAAATTCTGTTGGGGTCCTATGTTATATTATGCTCGTATTGTATTAATACTAGGGATCAGGCTCTGTGTATATGCATTATAATATTATATATATATGTATTTATAAGTTTCTGGGGGATCCAGACCTCAAGCCACTGATCTCTTTTATTAATGATAAAAATAAATATTTTTCATTGTTTTTCATAGGGTACATAATAATGTAATAATATTATATAGTAAATACCTAGTAATTTGTAGTCAGACATTATCGTATTGTAAAATATGAAAAGAAGGTACATCATAAATATAGCATATTATATAATATCGTGTGCTGCATGAAAAGCATGATATAAATTTTAAATACGACGAGGGGTTATTTTATTATTGTATCTAATTGGTAGGACGAAATCAACACGGGCGACTGATTCGCAATTATTGTTATAGTTATTGTCAACGAGTGAGTATATTAGATTAACGATGGTTCTCATACATTATATATTTATTATTTATATCCATCCTGTATTCCTGTGGTATTCATTTATCACTATCTGGGACAGTGGGACATCACAATTATCTCTCGATTCTCATATAGTCGACAGTCGTACAGTTTTGAACTTCCTAACTCTTATTTTCGATTAATAATATAATGTAGGTATAGGGAAGTCTGAGCGTTGAGGGACTTTCAGTACCTAGTGAGAGTGTAGTCTGGTGTGAGTTACAACCGTACATTTCGTCATTTTGATAATATATTAATATGTAATTCAGTAGGTACTTTGAAGTTTAATTGTTTTTATTACTAAATGGTCTATATGGTATTTTTGATTTTATTCACTGGAATCGTAGAAAAAAACTCATGGAAAATACCACCAAAAGCAGTTTATGAGTCATAACAAATTTCCTTTTTGGCTTCACAATTTAAATTATACGGACTTTTTTTTTAAAGAAGTTTAATTTTATGTAATGATTTAGAAATGTAGATAAAAGAGAATTTGGTAGGTACCCAACAATACAAATTGTAAACTTATTACTTACCAGTTACCAATAAACTGTACTTTGCTCAAATCGATCCAAATGTTAACAATTTTTATTAATATAGTCGAGCAAATGAAAAAAGTGGCATAGTTTAATTCCTTATAGTGATATACTGATATTCATAGTTTCGATATTTCTACGATATTTACGGATGTTTAATAATATTAAATACCTAATATATTGGTTGCGTGGCTACATGGTTACATGCTATATTGTAAAATCATGTTATTTTGTCGTAATAATGGTGTACTATTATGGATTATTTATGGTATTTATATCGGCTGTATAGAAATTTTGCAGATGTATGTATTGCATCTTTGTTACTCGACCGGAATGTTCGAAATACTTATGATTAGCTTAAAATTTTGGCTGCGATTTTCCGAGTAATATAGACACATAAATGTACGTAGTTTCAGAAATTAACGTGGAATGCAAAATAATTTATCAATAGCAATAATGGGAATGTCCCACCAGTTTATCTAACCTTACACATTCAAAATTGACAAACATTTTCATCATTCAAAGCTTAAACAAATTACGAATTTTTTATAGTTAAAAGTTGTTTTACAATTGTGTAACCTTTAAAACTTTTATAGTTTTATGTAAATAAAAACAAGTGGTAAATACAAATTTTAAATGTTTTTGACAAAAACTTCAATATCAACCAATTTAAAATATGAAAACATTAAATATAAACCATTTCCACGGTTTATCACCATATTATAATATTTTGGTTTTGGTAGTTCTGAAAGACTTAGTGTCTTAGACAATAAAATTACGGTCTAATGAGTTTAACGACAGATACGAATTTATAATTGAAGGTACCTAATTACAACTCATTGCTTTGTGCTTATAAATAGAAATGTGCAAATCTGAGAAGGCTGATAGTTCTTAAACCCTTTTTTTTTTTCAGTTCTCACGATGGTTGCATTTAATTTTCATTAGTAGGTATCTAAATATTATTTAGTATTTACTACATTAAAAATTGTTAGGAGATAAAAAATAATAAAACACATTTTTTTTATATCAAATGACAAAAATGTGAGCGGATAAGCGTATGTTGTTGTTTTACGTTAAACAACACGTAGGTACCTATCAAACTTGAAAATAAAATAGGTAATGGTATGAAATTATACGACACTAAAAAATATTTTAAAATCGAAAATTCAAGTTTTCATTTCAATTTAAAGTAGCAAATTACTCGTAGTCAGTAGTTAGTAGGTACCAATGGACCGATGGATTAATATCTAGATTATATGATGATACATTTATTATTTTTTAAATTATAGGGAATGGGTCCGCATGTTTGGTACTGTAAATTTTGCAAATACTATGAAGTTTGCGCACACCGTCTCTGGAAGGATTTTTTTTTAAATTATCTTTGTTGACGAACGGCCGACTGACTTGGCCTGGCGTGCAGCGGCCGTTTTCGGGGGAAAAAAAAAAACAATAGAACACAGTAATGTTTTTTTTTTGTATCACGCGATTACGAGACAAGGACCTACGCCAACACGGACATCAGCTGTACTCTGTGCAGTCCGGCAGCAGGAACAAAGGAAAGCGTCATCAGCGATGTAGCTACTGCCTACTACAGTTGTACTGCTGCGTAGTAAGCAATGGCCAATGCCCAACGGGTCTTATTCACTTATTGTGTTCTTATATTATTATCGTCGCAGTTTCCGCGGCGATCAGCTGAGTCGTACCGACTCAGGTCCGGCAACCGTGGGGCCCGAAATTCCAACGGGATTCGGCCGAAAGGGACGCGGCCCTGCAACGTCTTTGGCGGTGGCTGGCGGCCTTTCGCACGTCGTCCATCAGCGGACCGACGTCCATCTACTCGGCCATCGCGGCCGTGTCCTCGGGTCTCCAGTGCGTGGGCCGTACGGTTGGTATGATTGGTCGATCAGCTGACGTTCGTGCCCCGCACGGCCGTGTCCAACGAAAACAACAAACCCCGTACTCCGCCGCTCCACAGCAGCTAACAACGTATATTGTCATTGTTATTTGTTACTAGAGTTACTACTCAATACTCATACTAGTCATATTGCTGTTATTGTAAGCTTGTTTATTGCGTTTGATCCGCTGCTGTTCGTTTCCTTGTTCCTTCATCAGTCGTTACAGACCGTTTCCGTTTGTCGGGTCGTCTATCGTCGACTTTCTTAAGTTCCGCGCTACAAATTTACACCATGAAGTTCCAGTACAAAGAAGACAACGTTTTCGAGAAAAGGAAGACTGAGGGCGAGAAAATCCGGAAGAAGTATCCTGACAGGGTCCCGGTGAGACGGAGTTCCGATAACGATGATGGCTGTTCGGAATTCATGATACGTCCCAAACGTTTTTCCTTTTTCGTTTTCCTACTTTCCCCAAAATAATGTTGGCCATTGTCCACGACTTGACTTATTTATTTTTATCGAGGTAAAGGTCAATGTCGGGTTTCTCTGATTCGATTTTTACTCCGCCACTTCCTCCGCCGTCTTGGTCGTTGTTGTTGTTTTTGTTTGTTATTGATTGTTGTTGTATTATTTGTAATTACGTTTTAATTTAATTTTATAGGTGATCGTCGAAAAGGCCCCAAAATCGCGTATCGGTGAGCTCGATAAGAAAAAGTACCTGGTACCCTCCGACCTGACGGTCGGACAGTTCTACTTCCTCATCAGAAAACGAGTTCACTTACGTCCCGAAGACGCCCTATTCTTTTTCGTCAACAACGTCATTCCACCAACCAGTGCCACAATGGGATCATTATACAATGTGAGTGTTCCCAAGGTCAATACTTAAATACCTTTTATTCATATTCTGAACCTTTTTTTTTGTTTTATAGGATCACCGCGAAGAAGATTATTTCTTGTACATCGCATATAGCGATGAAAACGTTTATGGACAAGTATAATTTACTTTGGAAATGTCAATTGGTTGTTTTTTCATTGTTCATTTCAAAATGCACTCCTTGAATACATAATGACCTAAAAAAAGAAATAAAATGTATTAAAAATTGGTTAATATATTATACCAAAAACAAAAAAAAATAATAATACTATTATTATATTTTTAATATAAGCCTCTCATACATGGTGGTATAAATTTATTTTATATTGCGATAAAAAGTATGACATGTTTATGTATTGTTAGATACTATGTAAATTTAATTTTGCTAAAATATTAACTGGGATATTAACCTTTGTTTGATTTCTTATTATTTTTATTAAGCTTACTATGACTTATTTATATCTAAATGTTTCGGTGTGCTAATCCTGTCTGTAAAAATATTTTAAATTATTTTGCCATTTCAGAAATGATTAGCATTACAAACATTTGGCCACTCATCCTGTATATACTTATAATTATTTAAAATAAATTCTTTACTATATGTTAGTAATATTAATTGTGTATTTGTTTATTAAACCACCCATATGTATTATATACATATAGTTTTTTAAAATAAAACTTGATAGACTAGCAAAAATATATTTTTTTTTATGATGACTGTAATTATATTGAGTACATCTTTAATTCTTAAGATTATTGATTAGTTATTTTTTTGTCTTTAAATGACGTATTTAATAGGAGCAGATTAAATAATAAAAAAATGATTATTTAAATATAAACTATGTAAGTAAATTATTCAAACAAGTTAATAAATCTATTTTGTATTTCATATCTATTAAACATGAAACTATAATAATATTATTGATCAGTTTAATTACAACTACTGCATTTAGTAAACATAATTGTAATTGTTCAATTATAATTTTGAATTTCTACCCAAATGTTATTAATTGTAATTTATCAATTATAATTTTACATATCTATTGAAATGTTATTAATTGATATATAGACGGAAATTGGAGTTCTCTCAATCTCTCCCCAGTCATTCTCGTTGTACAAAAAAATTGATAGTACAAGTGTTCAAAAAAATTTGTTTTTTCAATTGAAAAATATCAAGGTTACCTCTCATGATGATGCAAGATAAAATTTTATTTATAATGATTTCATTGTTTTTATATGTTATCTTTGTAACGATAAAAATCACACTTTTGATAAATGTTTATGTAATTAAGTGAACGTATTTGTTAGGTATGTCAGTATGTCACTAGAGAATATAGATACAAGGTTAAAAGACCTGGTGGAAAAACTCAATCGATGTGGTATATTGTGTAAGTAAAAATAATAATTAACAAATTATTATGTAAAATACTCTTACGTTAGGTATTGATTTGACAACAAATTGTTGTCAACTCACTTACCAGTCACCTGTCACTTGTCAGCGTCTGTCTGTGTCCTGTGACACTCAACTGCGTAATTGTAATTGTGTTAGTGTGTGTACATTATTTTTCATTGTTCGCTAATCGCTAGTGGTTTGTAAAAAAAAAAAAAGGGAAATTTAAAGCCGCCGTAGTAGTTACATATTTCGCGGGTTTTTTTTCCATGACATTTTGGTTTCTTCCATACTCACGTTATCATTATTGGTTATTTGGTAGGTTCATGTTTTGTTGACTGCCGGATCTCACACTGGTAATCGTGTGTAGGTCTTTTCATTACTTTTTCCCCGTCACTGGCACAAAAAGGTATGTTATATTTTTTTCATCCGATTCGATCTAAATAATTTTGAACGCCCAATCCTTGTTGTCGTACATTTTGAATTCCAATTATCACGTTTATTTTGTAATTTCTTTCAGGACCAACCATGGGTCAAAGTGTAGTATTTAGGAGGCGGCTTTCGTACAACACCAAAAGTAACAGAAGGCGTATGTGAGTATTTTAATATCGTTCGGTTCGAGAACTATTCGTTTTACTATATTCTGTTTTTTATTATCGTGTATATCATATTTAATATCATACATATTTTAGGGTACGCACTCCCGGTGGACGATTAGTCTATCAATACTTGAAGAAACCTAAGCGTGTACCCAAGTGCGGTAACTGTAAAATCAAGTTACACGGTATTAAACCGGCTAGGGCTATTGAAAAGAGTCGTATGTGTAAACGCAAGAAGACAGTAAAACGAGCATACGGTGGAGTTTTATGTCATAGCTGTGTCCGCGAAAAGTAAGTATAATGCCTGCACTTTGATTATTTTTTAAACACTGTCGTTGTCGATTGATTTGAATACTAATTTTGGTCATAAATTTGGATAGTAAATATTTTTGCATTAGGTACCACATCATTTCGTATATTAATACATGGGTTAGGAAAATCAGTATAATTTCTGTTATTAAGTATCGAAATATTATCTTATATTAATTTATACATAGGTACTTGACTTAACGTATGATCAAAACTTATTAGAAAAATATAAATTTATATAGGTTATTGTGTATAAATATGTTTTGCCATCTATTTTAATGTTAAAATAAAAATCATAGTAAAGCATTATTCAGTATGTTACTTCTACATTTTCTTTACTACCTATTCATAATTTATTACATTAAATTATGATTAAACATAAAATTTTAAACCGTGAGTGTATCCGTCCAAAGAAGTTTAAGTAGTGAAGTGAAATTAATCTATCTTAATAATTAACGAGTCTTATAATTGTCTATAGAGTTTTGATTTTGCACAGTTATAATTTAATTTAATTATAAATCAAAGGTCTTTTTTACGTTTTTAATGATATGCTACTGTTTGTGTGACTGGCCCCCCATTTACACGTTCAGGTCTCGAAGAAGGTGTCTTGGTTTACAAGACAAATTTTTCCTCTAACTTCTCGTCCCTAGTTATGAATTTCTTTTTCTGTTTAGAGATTTGTTATTAATATTATTGTTAAATAGTATTTTTTTTTATATTTACATGAATTATTATAGTACATAGAATTTTAAATAACACTGGTTTTATTTGTATCAGTAAGAAGTCAAAGCAAAATTTGTTTTCTTTCATTTATCTTTATGCAATTTAGATACAATTCATTCACATAAATTTGTTGTTTATGGTTATGGTTTGTCTATGTTACGCATATGCTAGAGAGAGAAAACATGATGGAGTTTACTGACATAATGTCAGTGACACCTCTTAAGGGAGTAAAGAAGGTTGCATCATGAAAGTATTAGTGATTTAATCGATACAAACTCCCTAAAGTAATTACAGCATTGAACACTCTTAGAACTAATAAGTTTTAATCTAAGGCTACATGTTGCTGTACATTTAGTTATTTTATTTGTTAAATTGTTATATTGTAATATAGTAGTTGAATGTATTCTTCATAATTTATTTCATTAAATAAACTATATTTCATAAATATGTTCTATGTCTATATTAGATATTAAAATGTATAATTACATTAATTGTATTATTTTTATAGAACTATACAGATCATACATTTTGTATTGAAAATAGCCAGCATTTATAATTATTTTTTGTGTATTTCATACTTCAAAATTATCTATAACTACAGTTATCTGTAAACATTTGATGAGAAAGCTCCCCTTCTGTCGCTAACATATATTAGGGCAAAGAGATTGGCTTGATCACCATGTCTTTGCTCTTTAATTTATTATGTATATAACATTTAATTATAAAATGTATGCTTGAATATCAATTTTTTGTGCTCTTTGTGTAATTACTAATTGTATATTAATATTATTACTTGTTAGGATCACAACCTGAGGAGTACTGTTTTATCTTTTTATTAGTAGTATTAGTATGTAAAAAAAAAGTAAATATAATATTAGTACTACATTATCATTAAATAGGATAATTTAAATAACAATAATTATTGATGTTTCTAATTTTAAAATTTTACAAAAGAGTTATTTAGTGTTAAGCCTGTACAATGTTATTATTTTAGGAATAAAAGATTAGCCCTTTTCCTCCTTTGATTATTGACAAATAGAATTTATAATGTATTTGGTTGTAATAACTCGGTTAATTTATTACATTAATATTATATAAAATCTAAAAACTTATAAAAATTAAAAATTCTATATTATTTTATTTTAAATATATTTATTCTGAGCTTGAAAACCTTTAAAGCCCTTTTTAAACCTATTTAATAAATAAGTTTATGTTTTTTCTTAGGTATATTTTCATGTTATAGAATTTATAGAATATATATGACTAAACTTATTGCAATGTGCAATGTTAAAGAGTATTCACTTTTATTTATTTTAAGTTTGCATTTAAACATCGTGTTGACAATTTACTTATAAAAAATACTTATTTATTATTTATTTTGTAAGAAATTTGCAACAAGTGTAGCTTCCATAAGTCCACATACTTATTAATCACATTATAATGATTTAATAGTATTTTTAATGTAGCATTATTTATTTTTCAGGATCCTCAGAGCGTTTTTGGTTGAAGAACAGAAAATTGTCGTTAAGGTTTTACGATCACAAAAAAGTTCAACTAAGAACAAGTTGAAAACCAAATAAGAAGTTTTACTTGACCAATTTTCAAAATAAATGTTAATTTGATAACAGACATATTTTAGTTTTTATTTATCTGATTTTTTTAAAACCATCTTTACAGTTAATCCTAAGGTGTTATTTTTATTTTAGCTTAATCTGTTTAGTCATTATTAAAAATAAAAATTAGAGCAGTTGCTCTGCTGTGTGTTGGTGTTGTGTAGGTCTATTTAATGTAGTATTTGTCAACTGTTGGTCTGCAGTCCCCCATAGATTTTTAAGAATAATAATGATAAAATATTAAAGTGTAACAAAAATAAACATTCTTTGATTTTGTGTAATTTGTGATATTGTTAATAAGTAAAAAAAAAGAAGTTTTCCTAGTTTTCTTTAAAGTGAGGTGGTCAGTAACCTATAAAATATTATCAAAGATGGTCTGTGGTGCTAAAAAGGTTGAGAAACAGGTTTAATTAATGGATGTGTTGAAATTATGATTCATTGCATATGAAAAATGATTCCAAGTAGAGATTGTCCTAACATAAACTAGATTATAAAAATATATTTTTTTGTTTTATTATATTGTTAATAATAATAACTAGAGTTTGGATTTTAAAGCAAAATAAGCAACTAAAAAAACACCTGATTGTTTTAAAAAAGCATGACCAAAAATGAATTAGTTATAGAAATATAAATAAAAAAAAAATTGAATAATTAATTTAAATTAAAAAAAAGTATTAGTTACCGTGTATTTCTCTGGATTTACAGCAGTGAAACTGACTATTGTCCGGCAGAGTATTTAACGTTTAACATAGAAAACGAACTTTCCTACATCCACAGTTAGTAGTGATCGATGCATACTTCATACAAGAGATTTCAAATTACAATACTAAATCTTAAATTTTGAAACGGTCGATATCGATGTTCAAGGCATACTGACTGTATAGGTACGGCAGGAGGCTATATGTAGATAGACAATCTATACATTTAATAATTTAATAAGCAAACTGATAACGAAAACAATAATACAATATTAACATTTATTCCGAATTCTGGGTTTTTACCTTTCTTAATTTGTATTAATTCAATTTTAGATTCTGAGTGGAGCGATTAATGTATTGATCGTACAATGTTGTGTTTTTTTTTTTTGTGTGTACGTCAGAATGTGGCGAAATAATGCTTCAATTTCAAACTTTGGGGGTGGTTTCTTGTAGCAAAATGAATCTAGTTGGTACATTGGGTCATTTTTTGAATTTCCCAATAGTTTTCAAAAGCGCCGGGAGAAACCAAAAAATTATTAATGAAAAACGGAAATTTTTACGCAAAACCAGTATTCGACCAAATCGACTTTTTTTATATGGTTGTAATTCAAAAACTAATCATTATAAATACTTGAAATTTTCACCAAATGTTTATGTCAGTGTTATCTATATACAGTTAAATTTTCAAAAAAATTTTGACTGAGTTCTTTATAGACCACAGAAATTTTCGATTTTTTTGAGAAATTTTTTTTGAAGTGTCGTTAAAAAAATTTTGGATGACCAAAAAGTTTTGAAAATTTAATACAGGATTCTTTATGAGTTGTTCTAATTGCAGTTAAAAAAAATTAAAAATCGCTTGTCACAATTTTTTTTATAAGCGTTTATAGTTCAAATTTTTACAAAATCTGTTGAAAATGCAAAAATTTGAAATTAATTTTGAAGTTGAAAAATCATAAAAATTGTTGTGTTTATAACTAAGAATTAAAAATACAACACTAAGTTTTCCATGAGTTTCCCTTCGAGTAGCTATAGAGAAAATTCGTAGCATCATTATAGGAAAAATTTTAAGTGCATTTGAATTTTAAATTTTTAGGAAATAGCGTAACGATAACCATTTATCCTCAAACGATTTTAAATATTTGTTATTACTCAAAAAGTATAATAGGTCATAGATACTTGAAAATTTTACCACTTATTAAGATTCGCGTTTTCTTTACGTGATTTAATTTTCAAAATATTTTGACTTTTTTAAGCTATTTATAGACAACTGAAATTTTCAATTTTTCTGAAATTTTTTTTTGCAGTGTCGATAAAATTTTTTTGGCCCTATCAAAATACTTGAAAATTTAATGCAATATTCCTCATAAGTTATTCTCAGTGATTAAAAAATTATAAGAATACATAGGCACAATATTTTTTTATTAGCATTTAAGTTCAAATATTGACAAAAATTCGTCAAAATCGTGAATATTTGCAAATTATTTTGTAGGTATAATTCATAAAAAATTTTGTATAAGTAGCTAAGAGTTGAAAATTTAATACAAGATTTTTCATAAGTTTAGCTTACATTAATTATAAAAGAACTTAAATTTTGGTGTATTCAGGCCATTAAAACATAAACCCCCTTTTCACCAACCACTGGAAATTATATCCTAGGCTGACAAATCATCTTCGTTCAGAGTCGTTTTTCGTATACAATGATAACTATCATCATTGGATTCAAATTTAACACTCCTATAATATATAATAATGATCCATACGGCACCGGGGCTAGGTAAATTGAGTCCGAAATACCATTTTTGTGGTAAACTGAGTTCCGTATTAGTTTCCAAAAAAACATAATTTTCTTCTAACTTTTACATGCTTAAGACTTTCTATAATGTAACTGGTATAGCTAAAAATATGGCTTTTTTGTTTTTAATGTATAATATAATTCCATAGACCTGTAACAACTAACTGCAGGTCTATGTATAATTCACTATACGTTGTACATAAAAATCTCAATTAATTATAT